>AWOL01S0033098.1:88711-111570 GCA_000715115.1 Nicotiana otophora
ATATATATATATATATATATATATATGACAGAAACTGACTGGAAATTTACCATTTGTGAAAGAATTATTTATTTCATGCTTGTTATTGAGATACTATTATTATTTACATAAACTATGCTCATTTAGAATTTTTTTATTTTTATTTTTAGCCCATAGTAAGTGTCGATGTCGACCCCTCGTTACTAATTCTTCGAGGTTAAACTAGATACTTACTGGGTACATGTTGTTTATGTATTCACGCTACACTTCTGCACGCTACATTTCTGTCTTACCGGCGCGCACCCCCGTTACCCTGAGGCCTAGTGGTGAGTTGCTTCCTGAGCTGTTCTGCAGCACCTAGAGTCTCTCTTTTTTATCTATTTTTCTATCTACTTTATTTCAGACAGTTGTTAGAGTTTTGCATATTCTACTAGTTGCTCATACTTGTGACACCAGGTCTTGACACATCCACTAGTAGACCTTACGGTTTGGAGTACTTATATCATTAAGATTGCCACTCAGTTGTCTTCATTTTATTTATTAAATTTTCTACTCAATTTCTTAATAAATAGAATTTAATTACTTGAAAACTTATTAGAAAGAGAAATAACATGGAATAGATTACTGTTGGATTGTCTAGCGGTGATTTTGGGCGCACCATCACGGCCTATAAGGGAAATTGGGTCGTGACAGATTGCACAGCGAAAACTACCGCAGAGATCAGTTTCTCTTCTCTTCTTACGAAAAGTTTAAAACTCATCTAATTTCATCAAATGATAACCAGATCGTAGAACCATAGATTGTTCTGCAATTTTCATTGATATGAATGGTAGTAGATTTGTACATATGATAACCAGATCGAAAACAATGCTAATGAAAGATTGCGAAAGAAGACGACTCAATTGGTGGTTGTAGGCACGAAAATCTTAAGTTTGTCAAAAAGAAAGCATGTTTCACAACAACAATGGGAAGTAGGTCACGTTTAGGAAATATGGAAGTTCCCATTATTGACAGCGATTCGGTCAAGTTCGTTTAACTCTCCATTCTTCTACTTCTACTTCCACTTCTTCTCCAACTCCTATAACAAGAGATGTCAGTTCTTGCTCCATCATTGGTAACCCTCCCGCCTATTTCACTTGGTACAATCCTTATTCTCTTCATCTTACCTTAAAAATATGATTACAAGTTTACCCTTTTAGTGTGGGTTGGAATAATTTAATGTGTGAATTATTTTCTAATGTTGTTTATGTATTTCTTTTGTACATAAGTGTACCTTCTGCAGCGTGGGTTTAAAATATAAAGAGTGTCAAGTGATCTATGGAATTCACATATATACAGGAAAATTTACAGAAGTCAGCCAAATGTGTTTGAAATAATGTAGTTCCGTCCTCCTTCTCGTATCTTACTTGTCTTAATCATTCACCAAACTTTACCTCAAAGTAAAAAAATGAGAAATAGTTTTACCTTTAAAAAAAATTGTACACTTTCGAATTTCTAATACATTTGTCGTATATTGATTTATCCATATATGGGAATAACAAAAATGAATATGTATTTTTATGAATTGGCAAGTTCTACTTCTTAAATTAATATAGGAGCGCTGCATTATCATTGTAAATGTAAGAATAGACTCATGTGAAGGTCGTGGTAACAAGGTAAGAGACAAAAAAAGATTCTTTAGAATCAACAGATTTTAACTATATTCCATAAAATTCTTCAAATCTATGCTTTCCATTATACAATACAAGTATTTATGTGAAATTGGCAAGTACTACTCTAAAGATCTGTGAAATAGGATTTCAAACATGACGCTTGAGTTTTTATTCATAAAAGTTGAAACATAAAACTCTCTTTATATTTTAATAGTTGGTTCGGTGCTGGAAATAGAACATTCCTTAAGATGCATAAGATTGATCTAAATGCGAGTGAGAACAAAAAAAAGTATTTCATACAATCCCAATAATGACTGACACTATAAGTTTAAATAAGGAACATCCTTTAAATTCATACTCGACTTCATATTCTACAAACTCAAAAAAGACCAATATTGTACAAGCAGAGGAAAACAAATAATATAAGATGGCTTCATTTCAAATCGTGATTGATATTTGATATGCGAAAAAAAGAAAGATGGATTGAATCGCTAAATTATGAAGTGGCATGATAGTGCTATGGTAAATAAGATTGTTCGACCGAAAGATGTCATTGCACAACCGTGAAAATAGGTAAGAAAGAGGTTGATGAGTATGAAATTGTCACGACTCAAAATTCAACTAGTCGTGATGGCACCTAACCCAACCCGCTAGGTAAGCCAATTAACAACTATCCAATTTCAATAAAATTTAATAAGACAATTAAGTAAAAAATAATATCTAAATTCTATACATTTCCCAAAGACTGGTAGTACAAATCACGAGCTTCTAAGAATAGAGTTTACAAAGCTGAAATGAAGTAAATACATCATATGTTCGAAGAGTACATAAACAGAGTTTTATAGATCTAAGGCTACCATGAACAAGAGACAGCTATAACCGGAACACAGGTACATCTTCAATTCCGGCTCCCGTCGATCACAGCAAAGTCAGCAATCAATATCTGCACGCAAGGTGCAGAAGTATAGTATGAGTACAACCGACCCCATGTACTCAATAAGTAACAAACCTAACCTTAGGTTGAAAGTAGTGACGAGCTATAACAAAGGTCGGGTCCAATACCAATATCCCACAACAATTCATAACAGCATAGTACAAGTAATAAAAGGAGTATCTCAGAAATAAAATGCTCATCTCGTTCACAGTTCCAGAAAATAGGCATGCATTTCAAGCATCTCAGTGAAAATCCAAATCTTTTACCGAAATTGCCAAAAATATGAGTAAGTTTAAAAACTGTCTTTTTCCCCAAAATCCTTTCAACAATCAATAAGATGTTTCATTTTCCTTTCAGATTGCAAGTGTAAGATGTCTCTCTATGCCCATATGTCAAAATGTATGAGAAGTCATAAATGACGTGATACTATACAGCATGAGGAAAAATACATCTCTATGCATGTATGTCAAGTGTGCATGCCAAATGCGATGCAAATCAGTGATAAAGACCATATGCATACTCTCAGAGTACCAATTCACTCAGTCCTCACAGTCACTCAGTCCTCCCAATCACTCGGCACTCGACACTCACACTCACACTCACACTCAGTAGGTACTTACGCTCACTGGGGGTGTGTACAGGCTCTGGAGGGGCTCCTTCAGCCCAAGCGCTATATCAAGCCAATCATGGCATAAAATTAATGAAACATGCTGCGGCGTGCAGCCCGATCCCATAAATATCCTCACAATCAGGCCCTCGGCCTCACTCAGTCATCAACCTCTCCAGCCTCTCGGGCTCTCAATGTCAGGAAATATCAGCCCCAAAATAATGATGTGATATATCAATATGTAGCAACAGAGAATGGGGTATGATATGAAATGAATGAACATGACTGAGTATGAAATTGCAATGTAAGCAAATAACTCAACAGCAGTAACGACCTCAATGGGTCCCAACAAAGTAAGCACGTAGCCTAGATATGGGTTTTAACATGAATCACAGCTCAATAGCTCTAGTTCGTAGATTTCATGTTTACAAATATGATCAGGTAACTACACAGTACCACAGAAATAACGGAATTACAACTTACACGGTGCACGCCCACACGCCCGTCACCTAGTATGTGCGCCACCTCAATACCAATAATATAACATGTAATTCGAGATTTTATACCCTCAGCACAAATTTTAGAAGTGTTATTTACCTCGAATAAGATGATTCCAAATACCGGGCAAGCCAAACGATGCTCCAAAAATGCCATCCCGCGCGTTCCGACCTCCGAACAGCTCGAAACTAACCAAAAATAACTCAAGTACATCAAACAATACTAAAGGAACCAATCCCGATCGAAAAAGATCAAATCTTGAATCAAAAGCTCAAAATCGGCCAAAAGTCCAACCCGGGCCCGCACCTCGAAACATGACAAAATTTACACAATCCAACAACCCATTCAACTACGAGTCCAACCATACTAGTTTCACTAAAATCCGACTCCAAATCGATGTTCAAATCTCAAAAATTCACATTATGAAACTTTAGGCTAAAAACTCGATACACACCGGGGACAAAACTACGCGAACACGGTTCCAACTACACGAACGTGATGAAGAAAGGCCTCCAACTCCAGCTCCCAGCTCAACCCTACGCGAACGCAATCCCTCATACACGAACGCGAAGAAGACTTGCCCCAACTCTACGCGATCGCGGACCAATATTCGCTAACGCGATGATGAAATACCACTGCCATCAAAATACACTACGCGTTCGCGATACTTGCCATGCGAACGCGATGAAGGGCTGAGACACCAGAAACCAGCAGAACACATTAGTGCCAAAATGAAGGATAATAACTCGAAATCAATCTGAAACACGCCCGAGCCCTTCGGGAACCTGTCCAATCATACCAACAAGTCCTATATCATAACACAGACCTACTCAAAGCCTCAAAATACACATAACAACATTGAAATGATGAATCACACCTCAATTCGAAATCAATGAACTTGAAACTTCAAACTTCCACAATCGATGCTGAAACCTATCAAATCACGTCCGATTGACCTCAAATTTTGCACACAAGTCCCAAATGACATAACAAAACTATTCCAACTCTCGGAACCACAATCCGATCACGATATCCACAAAGTCAACTCTCGGTCAAACTTTTGAACTTTTCAAACCTTCAAATTTCCAATTTTCGCCAATTTGTGCTGAAACCTTCTAGAAACATCCAAATGCAAATCCGGTCTTACGCCCGGGTCCAAAATCATCATACGGATTACCGGAACCATCAAAATTCCGTTCCGGGTTCAAATTCACAAAAGGTCAAACTTGGTCATCTCTCACAATTTAAAGCTTCAACAATAAAATTCATTCTTCCAATTCGATTGCGAATAACCTGAAAACCAAAACCGATGATTCACATAAGTCATAATACATCATACGGAGCTACCCATGCCCGTAAACTACCGAGAGAAGTGCAAATGCTCATAACGGCTGGTTGCGTCGTTACAAAAATCACCGAATAGGCAATGGTCTACATTGAATTGTGTATGTGCAGAGAAATTTGCAATTTTAGTGTGTCTCCTTATGAAGAAAAAGTGTGCGTTCATGTGTTTTTTGCATTAGTTGTGTGTGAATATGAATGTGATAGTAAATGTGTGGTCTTTGGAGTCGTTCTGTGATGTCCAAGTAAGTTGCAAATTTAAACAAGTAGAAGGAAAATTGGCATTGTAATGCTCCAAGTAGTTTTATTTTTTAAAAAATATTAAACTAATAAGATGTTACTATATAAACCAACTAGTCAAACCTCATAGCAGTTGTAAATATGCATCTGTGAAGATTTTTTTGGGATTGCACATGGCTGGTTTGTGAGGTACAAAGATGAATGAATTAGTGGCTATAAGAGACTCACCAAGATATGTTGGGTGGTCTCGGAAGCATTTCAAGTAAGTTCCTCTCATTGTCATTATATACTGCTTTATTTTGAATAGGTTGTGAATGTAGAATTTAGTTGTTAGATTGTGCTTCTTGGTGTTGTAATTTGACATGTTTACCTTCCAAATAACTTTATTGGTTTAGCTTGGATTAAACATTAACTGTTTTTTGTCTTCTTTTGGGTAAGGTAGGATTAAACATGAAGTCTTGGTGTTTAGAACTAGAGCAACATAAAGTATAGGAAAATGTTGAGCTTAGAATGATCGAATGAAAATTTGGTTTTTCCAAACTACATGCAATGAGTGATATGCTTTTGGATTGCTCGCTGGCATTATTAATTTCTAGCTTGTGGTATTTTAGGATCTTCTCTATTCCGCATATAGGTTTTTCAGAATGTCAATTGATAAAAAAGAATAATTAGCATCAATTATTTAAATATAATCATTTTCTTCAAGATGACCAAAATTGATGAAGGCAATTAAGGATAAAAAAAATATATCCGGCTTTTATATTTATTGGACCACTAACATGATAATGAATAATAATTTTATTTTTTCTCTTTCGGACCATCACAGAAATAATGCTAAAAAATGTAATCGTACAAATTTGTTCTCAAATGAATGTACCAACAATTTTTGTTTAATGGATCAAACCCATATTATAAATTTATAGTGTCCTTCTTTTCAAATAAATAACAAAAAAAATTACATGACATGGTAGATGTTATCAGCATGTGTTAATTTAGTCATTTTTCTACGCGATATTTTATAGTTTCTGAGCCAATATGTAAGGGTCTTCTTTTTTACTTTCCATCCCTTTTAGCTCTCAGAGACAAAAGGGAACCAAAACCCATAAGAGTGGCTTATGGTTGTTTTCAGTCCATGCTGCTAACTGTATTATAACCTTGAACCAAGTTCATGTCTTGTTAATATTCTGTTTTGGTAATAGGCATCATTTGAACCAGCACTTCATATATATGTTAACAAATCATCTAGGATATGATAAGACAACAAAACAAGTGAATAAAAGACAAAATAAGGTATATAAGCGTGTTAGTCATGCTATCCAGATCAGGGAAACATAATCTTTTTCAGTATATTATTTTCCACATTTATTTTAGGTCTGCATCATTTGTGCCTGAGTTGACCGATCAAATGCCTTCTGTGATTGGAACGCATTGCAAAGAGAGTAACTATAAATTAAGCCTTTTATCATATTATAACATTTACCTCTTGATCTTTAAATTTGCATATGTTCTGACATTTATTTTGTTACTAGTTAATTTGCCCGCGCTACGCGAGGTCGTTAATGAAAATTAAAATATGACTAAATAATTTTTATAATTAAAAGAATTAGACGTTACTCTTTGATGATTTATCTTCTCCGATCAAAATATTATAATTATAAAAGAAAATATGTGAAATAAAAAAGAAAAATAAAATACAAAACAAATAGATTTGCACTTTTTTCATTCTGTGTTAAGGCGACATGTAAAAATTCATGGCATTTAAAACCATTTATTTGAAACAACATAATTCAAAATATGTAAGTGCAATACCATATTATTTGTACATATACAAATATATCCGCAACCATTCTTTAAATGAATGATATAGTAAAACTCTTTTATATAGTTGGGTTCTCCACTGTACTTGCTCATTTTTCAAATACTCAATCTGCATTTGTGAGATTTTTGTATACTTCACATCTCTGAAAACTTCATATTTTTTAATTGTATATCTAATAAAAGATAAATTTAACGTTAAAATGTAACAAACAACTACGTAACGAAAGTGTTAAATATAGTATAAACAACTTACCTCGACAAATATTCATAGGAATTAGATTAGCATGATCTATAATCTTTTTATTCAGCCTAGAAATTCCATATGATAAAAGATAGCTATATTTTGAAGATATAAGCATTTGTATGATTACATTAATCCGTTTAACTTTAACATCAAACATAGGATTAATAGTGGTACCTTTTACCAAACCATATCATATACTCTAATATGTTTTCTAACTCTGGCATGTGCATAAACAAACATGCGTCCTGGCTTCGTACTTAGAGAACTTTCTTGACGCAATGTCCAGCAGGTTTGGCCAGGCCAACACAAAAAAGATTAATTAGAATAAAAGATGACTATCGATAAGAGGATATTAAAAGGTGACTGATAACATTTTCTTAAATGGGTTAACTTTTTTTATTTTCATGATCACGCATTCATTTATATTTCAAATAAAACTTAAAACTTCTGAAACTGCATAAAATATAAGGCAAAATTGGCAAACGAGTTTTATGAGAAAAGGAGAAAAGGGAAGTAAAGAGGGGTTGATATGATAAGAGTTTTTCCTATTACCTCTTTCCATAACGACTTTTTAATCTTTTTGTTTGTTATTTCCCTTTGATTTGTTCTTTTCATAACGCCCATGCCAATCTTCTCATCCAAATTTTTATTACAAAATTTCAAAATATCCACTTCTTGCTCCTAATACTTGTACCATCTATTTACACCATCAACTCTTTTATAAATTGAGAAGAGAGACCACAAGGAAAAAAATTTAAAAATTTCCAAAAGTCTGCTTCTGTCTCCTAATATCTACTTTTACCATCGCAAAACACCATCAAATCTTCTATAAATGACAGGAGAGATTACACAAGGAAAATAAAAAGATAAAAATGAATAGGTCACCTGCAAACAGTAAAATTTAATGAGAAACCAAAAAGAAACTCACCAAAACCTTATTTGAAATCCCAACTGAACACACAATTCTGTTTTACCATGCCCATGCATTTCGGAAAACTACATTGTTGTTATTATAGCGGAGATCGAAAGCAAAATACCAAATATATCAGTAAAATAGTTTTTCAAGGATTTGGATTTATGAGGTATGGATATGAAAGAAGAATCAATGGTGAAGAAAAAAATTTTAACGTGGTTATTTATAAGTATATAACAGTGTAACTGATGTGGAGTTGAAGGGGTAAACTAAAATAATACTTAGTAGCAGTAAAATTTTTGATATACACAATTCGTCTTATCATTTGATTTCCGTTACTAATTTTTCTTGTAAGACTTTTCTTCTCCATTAATAAGTTAAAATGTTGGGTTGCTTGAACGGATGCTTCTTAAGGTGACCGTTGCTTCTTTCTAAGATGTGTCACCGAATGGACGCTTCTTCAATATGAAGACCGTTTTATTCTTTCCTATAAGGACTTTTGAGCTTCTAATAAATAAGATAAAGTAAAAAAACTGGAAGAAGAATCCAAAAAAAGAGAACATAGATATAGTAATCCTGGTTTGTAAGAGGTGCCACGTCACCTTCTTTTGTCCCTCCTTTATATATATATATATATATAGAAAGGGAGATGGAAAAAAGCAAAAGTATTAATCCTCCAGTATCACCAGCTTTCAAGGATTACGGAGAGACATAAATAAGTACTAACACTAATTTTAGCTTAAACTAAATGTAAAAAAAAAGAAGATATATTGCATCCACAAAATAATGCAAAAGGAAAAACATGGAACAGAATTTTACCAAATATACATTAGTGTTGTTCTTCTTCAGTATGTCCATATATAGCCCTTGAGGCCTTGATATAGATTCTAACCCAAACGATTGTAAGTAGAATAAAGTTCCATTCTACTGCGCACCTCTTAGGAAATTTGTCTACTAACATCACAAGTGTACTTCGAGTTCAAAGCCTGCTTAGGAAAGTAAAAGGCACTCACTTTGTTTAGATATTTGATAGTGACTAATGGAGTATCTGTGCCATCCAACATGAGAAGCATCTGACTTATCTTTTTCAACTTCATATACATGAAGAATCTTGCATATGCAATTTTCATTTGCAATAGAAGCGTTAGTGAATTTGAATGTAGTGCCAAAACCCAAGAAGATGTGAACTTATTTTAAGAACACAAAACTACATTATTGCAGAAACGTTTTCCTTTTCTGATCTTTCCTAAGGAATGTAAATCAGTCAAATCTATGAAGAAAATGAAGCATATCCTGAGTACCAAGAAAATTGTAAGCATATTCTGAGGGAGACAATATTAAATTCATATAAAAAGATTAAGAGAGAAAAAGAGAAAACAACTACTATAATATAAATACCATGTGTTGTTTTTTTCTTGTGGAAAGAGCATCTGTTCTGTTTTGTTGGAGTATGTTTCAGATATTGGATCAATGCTTTAAACTAAAACCATCTTTGTATGCATCGCTACAAAGATTATGCACCATTACAAAACTGATGTGGCTTTTGATATTCCTAATTAATGGGAAAGGTTTTTAAGTATGTGACTTTTGGTAACGGTTGGGACCTCTAATTTTTTAAACAGAAGTAGAATTGAGTTTTATTTTATATAAATAATAAGGAGAAAATTACAAATAAATGAGAAAAAATATAAAGAGGTTTCTTGGCATTTGAGATATGCCACATCACTTTTGCTATTCCCTGCTTTATAGATTAATATATAGATTTTATTAAAGTTTTGTTCAAAATGTGGTGCTTCTTTTTTCTGTTCCAAGGACATTTAGATGCACCAAGTGTCTTTAAAGATTTATCTTTGCATATATTCTGGCATCTATTTCGTTATTTTATCAAAATTTTGTCCAAAATATGAGATTTTTTAATACTATATATTTGCACCGTCTCAGGGACATTCAGATACACAAAGTTGTATTTGAGAAATTAAGATGCACCTCGTGATGAAACTGCATTAGTTTTTTACGTTTGACAACCAGGTTAATATTCAGAATTATTAGATTCTTTCATTCTTTACTTGCTTTTCGCATGTGTACTGTGAATATTATGGAGTTTATTCATTACATTTCTACATTCGTATCGCTTACCTTACATTTTAGACGTACAAGATCAATTTT
This sequence comes from Nicotiana otophora, assembly GCA_000715115.1. Classification (NCBI taxonomy): domain Eukaryota; kingdom Viridiplantae; phylum Streptophyta; class Magnoliopsida; order Solanales; family Solanaceae; genus Nicotiana; species Nicotiana otophora. The sequence goes on from AWOL01S0033098.1 coordinate 99,104, forward strand.
TCACTTACACTCTTTTTTTCATAATTTCTTCTATTATCAACTCTCTTTCGAGATCCTTTTTTTTCTTAGAATGATTCTGTTATTGTTGTTATTGGAAAACAGTTTTGGAAAAGAGTTTGTGCAGAGGCAATAACAAATATTAGTTTTCACGCTGTCAATAGGAAGTTTATTCTTGGCAGTTTTAATTTATAGGTTTTTTTTACATATTTTTCCTTTTTCATGAATATGGTTGTCGTTACTGAATTCTGATCCTTAGCCATTCATTTTCTTATATTCTTGAATGGCTTGATAAGAAAAGTGAGGAGATGATGTTATTGACGTACTTAAGTCTCAACTTTACGTCTTTCCTATTTATATACAAGTCCAGTTATTATGTATTGTGAATAACTTTTTGAGATACGACAAGTAACTTTTTGAGGCTTTAGTAACTATTTTTTATTTAGTTATCGTATATAACTTTTTCCTTTTAAGACTCTTTTGTTTAAAACTGCTTTTGCTTTAAAAAATTATGTCTGTCTCGTTTATATCTGTCTCGTTTATATCGAGTTATTTTCTCTATTCTGTCGAGACGCAAAAAACATTAGAGTCGTCCTTCTCATTGTTGGGTTAGAGGCCGATTTTGAAGTTTTTAACTTGGACACAAGGTTGAGCAACACAATCTTGAGGGAACAAATTCTCAACAAATGGTTATCGTCATTCCAAACTGTACATATATTAGAAGTGCAGAGCAAGATTGGTGTTGGAGGTTACATGGCCTCGGCTCAACCGACCAGTGCCAATGATATCCAGATACTTTGAATTGGAGATCTGCAGTTTTGGATGATGAATAATATCTCTATATATAGCTGCTTTGAAAAAATTGGAGACGTACTAAAGTTTCTGAAATACAGTGTTGTTGCTGAGTGTTTTAATATTTAAAACTGTGCCTTAGGGAGAAGAGTAAAATCTTTTAAATTGTTGTGAGAATTGGTAAGTATTTACTGCTGTCATATACTTTGGATTGATTTTCTACTGAGTGTTATATAGGTTTATTTGAGGTACGCACTGTTGTTTATATGCAACAACTAATTTTATATGATAAACTAAGTATCAGCAACATTCCTATGTATTATCTCGATTGACAAGTTTGAGAAAGTTACCAAAATGATTTGTCCGTTAAAATCATTTATTTTCCATCATTTTTCTAAATCACAATCCTTTCTTTGTACTCGAAATTGCACAGTTGAAGGCCAGTTAGCATGACTATTCTTGCAAGATTTCATTCACAATATGAAGAATGAGTGGAGCTTCTCAAAAATAATTTTGCATTCAAAGATTAATTTAGTTTTATACAAATGTAAAGTTCACTGCTTGCTATATACAAAGTAAAGTAACATATAATGCGCTATAGTACAATTAGGAAAATAACAATATTGGTAAGATAGGAATTTTGGTGAAATTACTTTTATTTAATATTCTCCGCGCGAGTATACTAGTTATACTTAAAAATGAGAGGAAACTGACGAAATAATAGTAAACATCAATAAAATGAAAATCAAAATATAAGGGAGGCTTCATCGATCTTAGATGCTTTTAATTAAACGTAAAAGAAGAATTTTGACCCTACTTCAATAACAGATAGTAGAATTTACAGCACAAGCTTGCACCTGGGTTACTGGTATCTATTCCCAAACATGCATGAGCAAATCAAAAAAATTATTGACATGAATGAACAAAATCAAACAATAAATAATCCGAGGGAACAGAAATATTACCGGATACCCACCAAAAGAATAAGAAACTAATTAATACCCAACAAATGGTAATCACCAAAGAAAATATAGTAACCAAATAAAGATTGCAGATCACCAATCGAGAGAGCATAATTTGAAAAATGAACATAGAAAGTATGGAATAGAGAAAGAGAAGAAAAAAGTGAGAAGAAATTACAGAGACTAACCACATGAATTTCTAGAATAACTATAAGAAAATTTGGTAAATTTTCCGGGAGTCAGTAGTAAAACAACGAAGTTGGCACCTCAATTTCTGTCTTTAATACACACAGCTCTTGGATACTATCCATAATATTAACATGTTGAGCATTAAAAATTTCAACTAGTTGACTCACTTGATCCTTCAAGTTGCGAATAGTTGTATCTTGCCTTTGTATCCGCAATTGTGTCTCATTATTTGTTTTCACAAGGCACCTTAGCATATCCTTGATCTCTTTCAGGTTGTCATCCCGGGTTCTTTGTTCATGTTAACCTCACACACAAAAAAGTAGAACCATCATAGTAAGGGGTTGGGGGAGGATAAGAAATAAAATAACAACCATGAAAGTAATCATCTTGACCACCACACATATCACACACATTACACACATAAGATTGAGTTGGATCACATAACTCACTCTCGGAAATATTTTGATAATTTTACCATGAGTGGTTTCCTTCACAATATGCATAAGGAGGATCAAAAGTAAAAGTACCTACATCAAAACTCTCATAATTTCAAGATGCATGTTTCTTAAATCAACAAGTAAACAAAAAGAAAACAAATCAAATACTAGAAAATAAAATAAAAGTTCAAACTTGAAACCTAGAAATATGTACACCTACAGCTACACCGTTAGTTCCCCGGCAACAACGCCAAAATTTTGATCACGCCCAACTCTAGTCCTGAAAAGGATAAGTGGTCGCTGCAAATATAACCCGATCTAAAAGTACGGAGTTAAATCCCACAGATAACTAAGGTTTAGCTACAATTGTTCACTATTACCGAGAAGATAAGTTTGAACAATTCCTAAGTTATAAATATTAAGATTCTTATGTCTAACTAATTAACTAACAAATTAAAATAGTAAATTAATAACTAAAAATACTAAGGGTTGGAGACAAGACTAAGGAGGTCTAGAGTTATGATTTCTCAAATTGTCGGAATCCTTCCTGCTACATCTCCTATAATTTTGCCTAATAATTTTCTACTGATCATGAGCACTTCAGGTATCGTAATTCTCTCCCGGGCAATTACAATAATTTACTAGACATATTCTCCCGAACTATGCTAGATGGCACAATCTTACCGCTCACTATGGCCACGCCAAGGCTTTATTATTCCTAAACCCACATTTAAACCTGCCGTATTGATTCCTCATATAAGTTAGAAGTGACGTTGTTCCACAAATACCTAAATATATACCATTTCCCAAGAAATACATAATAAATAGGCACATTCAATTGACGTCCATTCAGTTAACATAAATAAGCACGTAGTTGAAAAAGTAAAGAAATTCAAAGGCCAAATTATATTCAAACTTAACAAGAATTCATCCTCCAAAAGGTTCCATCAAAACCCTAAATAATTAATTAGCTACTCATAGTGGTATGTGAAAATACAATACTAAAATTCATAACCAACAATAGAAAACGGAAAGAAGAAAGAAAAACTCGTGGTTGAATCTTCCTCCTTGCTCCTAGTGTATTCTTGCCTCCAAAGGTGTTGTGTAACCCTAAAGTAGTGTCTCCTCCTCCAAAGTTCTATAAAAATCATGTTTAGCATGTATTTATATGACCTAGGTAGGGTTGAGGGTCGTCCAATACAATCCAATCTCGGTAGGAGAGCTGGAATCTGCGTCTGCCTTCGCGCGTCGCGCGCCCATGGACGTGGACTCAGCTTTTGCAATTTTCCAGTTCGCGAAGCGATCCATGCCTTCGCTTCACTTTGCTGTTTTGTGCCTTCAGTTTTCTCCTTTTTCGCGTCCGTTTTCGTGTCACGCACGAGATTGGACGAGCTCCCAGTTCTTTCCATCTCTTCCTTTTTGTGTCAAATTGTCATCTTTTGATTATTTATGTTCATCCAAACTCGTTCCTACACATAAAAAGCACATATTTTACTTCAATAACCACAGTAATCTCCCGCGAGTCACACAAGAATTAATATACAAATATACTAAAAAATATGCACTTTTCATCATTTATCAAGCATCCCTATTATTTCATCGATCTAAACTTTGAATACATCCTTAAAATATTCCACATAACAAGGAACATCTCAAACTTTTAATGTTCATCTCAACGTGAACATTCTTAATTTCATTGTTTTTGAGTAACTAAAAAATGACAAGAATAATAAAGGGTAGTACATCCTAATAAAGGCTAATAAAGGCCGGAAGAATCTTGGAGTTTTTTGTAACGTTTATGTAAAGGTCATATTTTGAATTTCTTCTTATCCGGCTATAGATTTGTATCCGGTGTCATCATGGTTGAGTCATTACTGAACTGATCATCCTTGACACGTATCGCTTCCTAACTCACCCAACTTTTGAGATCGATTTTTAGCGTATACAGTCATATATTAGAGTACAAATAACACTTATTAGCAGAAAGTCCGGTAGTTGTAAGAACAGATAACCCACACGATTTTTCTTCTCAAAAGGTCTCACGTCATTTATTAAGAATATGCCTAAACTTAACACATAATGAATGAAAGAAATAAAACTAGTGGAAGACCGCTAGTAATTCAATTGCGTTGAACTTACAGTGGCTCTTCTATCTTTTTTTCCTTTATAATTTCTGATCGTTCTCTAGTTTTTTAAGCAAAAAAAAACTTTATATTAAAGTCGATAGGGGGCAAATGAAGAGAAATTTCATGCACCAATTGAAAGCTGAACTTCTCAGTTTGCAATTCCGTATAAGGAAATTAAGCTGACTCTGCATTAGCCTAAAACTGGTAAGTAATATCAATATAGAAAACAGATAAGAAAAGAGGGTCTGATTTCAGAAACCATTATCAGTCTATTATGAAATTATAGTTATTGACGTTGACGGACTAAGAGATTCATATATACGTGACTTCGTCTTGGTTTTGCAACTTTCCACGTTTTCATACTACATTTAGCTGTCAGATTTTTCGGGTACTTAAAATTAGTTGTTCATTGCACGATTAAAAGTCTAAGTTCTCCTTTGCCCATAGATTTTGTATTTATTTTTTAAAAAATATTAAAAATATTGTTTGTTTATGAAATATAATTATATTTTGGCAAAAAAATTAAAATATTTCCATGTTTCCCAAAACTGGTTTAAGGCACTTTTGGGTGAAATTTTTTCTTCTATTCACAAAACTTCAACTATTAAATATGATTATTTTTTTCAAGTTTGAATCAAATTTTACGTTCAAATGCTAGCTAACTGTTTGTTAGGTTCTCACCAAATAACTAAAAAAAAAAAAAAAGTAAGCTCTTTCTAACCCTTTATGCTTTTTGCTGAGATAGTCACACGTACACTTCAACAATTGATGATACAAATTATATTATGCCTTTTGTCTTCTTCTTGCTTAATTTTATTTTATTTATGCACGTTTGGTCCTCTTAATTTGGATGCGTAGGATCTATTCTTTGCCCTTTCTTTCACATCTCGTAATACTAGTGTCCGTCATTGAGTGGGTGACTACATTTAGTCGTATTTTTGGTGGGAATATGTCAACTACCAATGGTGGAGAGGAAATGTTTAAAGATTGTCTACGAGAGCAAGTCAAGTATCATAAATGGGGTGGGAATACATCCCGTGCACTAAGCTCCCGCTATGTGTGGGGTCAGGGGAAGACTATGACGACAAAGGTCTATTGTACGCAGTCTTACCCTACATTTCTGAAAGAGGTTGTTTCCACGACTTGAACGAGTGACCTCCGGGTCACATGAAGCAACTTTACTAATTATGCCAAGGCTCCCTCTCAAAGAAAATTATTGTACTGAAGATGACGAGCCTATAGCTAGACAATATTTTCTTCCTAACTAAAAAGGCAACCCGATGTACGAAGCATTCCATGTTTACGCAAGGTTAGAACCAGAGTTGCATCCGAAAGGATATGATGTAGGTAACCTACCCTAACCTAAGCGTTAGTAGCCGATTCTATGGCTCAAACACGTGATCAATAAATCATATAAAAATAACTTTACCGTTACTACTCAATGTTCCCCCTTCTTCTTCCGAACTCCTTTTTTTCCCTTATAGAAGAGTAGAAGACAACTAGCATGTGTTTTTGGTCAGGTTACATTTGAAAGGAAGACAAAAAAAATTACAATTATTTGATGCATGTAATTCAAAGGAATTAACCCTCAAGAAGGTATTAAGCAAAAGAAAAACAAGCACAAGGGAAGGCTTAATAAATGCTTACTTATCATAAGAGGCGGAACCAGGATTTCAGGCTTATGGGTTCGGAATTATAATCGTTTTAAGTTATTGAGTTCTAAATTAATAATTTATATATATTCAATAGATTTTTAAGACAAATATAGAATTTGAACCAAAGCTACAGGGTTCGGCCAAACCCCCTCCCGACACTTTAGCTCTGCCCCTGCTTATCATTAGATTTCAATAAGGAGTTCCACTAATTTTAACAACTTATTTAGCGTAGGGCATATCAAAACTCTTGGCGTAAGGTCAAAAAAGGAAAAGAGAGAAGAATATATTTACACTGACAATGTATATATATCTTTGGAACCTTGGAGCAATGGTAAAGTTGTCTCCTTGGGAACTATAAGTCACGGGTTCGAGACGTGCAAACAGCCACTAATGCTTGTATTAGGGTAAGTTATCTACATCACACCTCTTAGGATACGGCCCTTCCCCGGACCCTAAGTAAATATAAGATGTCTTGTGCACCAGACTGCCTTGTAATGTATATACGTTTGATCCTAACACAAAATCATGACATACGTAATAAGCAAATACGGCAAATTGTAGTAATTTTTGCCAACAGCATTGACTTTACTTGCATGGATTTCCCACAAATAAAAGGCAAATAAACCAAAAAAGAGAATTAAAAATAAACTACAACAACAAATTAATTAAATGTGCTAAGACAGAATGATCTAGCTAGAGACAACTAGTCAGTATTTTATTTCCCTCATGTTAATATTGTTACACTGCCACGCACAATTAGATCATCAAACTAAAGTTTTTATTTATATTTTCTCCCAAATAGGATGAAATTGAACTTTAACTGGCACAACATCAGAGCGAAGTAAACTGATCACTGTTTTGATTTTTTTGCAACAATGACAAATATTATTTCATTCACTGTAAAACTGGAAATTCACATCACAACATTATTGCAAACATATGCATTAAAAAGTACGTATTTTAATGATCACGTGATCATATATTAGAGTACAAATAACACTTCTTAGCAGAAAGTCCTGTAGTTGTAAGAAGAGCAGAGAACCCAGTGTATTCATTGTCTTTTTTGGCTAGACATATCTTGGCAATATTTTTGGAGAGTTCACTTTGGTTCAACTTTGGTTGAGCTGCATATTCTTCTATTGCCATCCACTGCAAATAGATCAATAAAAGGGGTTATTTCTGACATACCTGAGCTTCCTCATTGTGAAGTATAAGTGAAATGGAGTGGTTATTTTTGACATACCTGAGCTTCTTCAATCTCAGCATTTTGCTTGTGGATAGTAAAATTAAGGGGTTTTAGCATGCATATGAAGAATAAATCTGACTTTCCAAAGAATGATTTGTGACTTTGTCTGCAGTGAACAAAAATTCAATAGTTTCAGCTTCTGAATTATTTTAGAACAAGATTAATTAGGATATAAAATCTTGCTCGGACTCTTTAAATATATCGTCGAGTGCGTGTTGGATCCTCCAAAAATAGTACATTTTGGAGGACTCGGCACGAATGTGACAACAATTTTGAAGAGTCCGAGTAACATAGTTATCAATCATGTGTTGTAGAAAACTTATTCCCGCCCGAAAAAATGTGTTTGTAATTATTACTTTCTATACCTTATTTTTTCTTATGAATATTATTTTTGCTTTCTAGACTTTATATTTTATTTTGTTTTTCTTTTTAAAATTTTCCAATTTTTTCGATGGCCAAAAGGATGAAAATCGTTCTTACCTGAAGGTGAGGATTTCAATAAAGTCTGTCTCAATCTAAAAAGAAGAAGAAGAAAAAGAAACATTTGTGAGTTCACTTCTCTACGATTTATGGGAAATTAATTTGCCTACTTTTTCTTTTTTTTGTTCATCAAATGATTTAGAAGTACCAACTTACTCCTGTCTCTTCTTGTACTTCTCTAATGGCTGCCACGCATATATCCTCGCCCTATAAGTGAAAGAATTCCATAAATTATATTTACATAAGTATTATTAGCTAAATCATAATACTACAGAGTATTTTGTATATACAATAAACCACAAGATTAATTGCTCAAGCTTTTCAAAACCTATTGTTCTGATGATAACAATCATACCGACTTTGTTTTAAAAAAAATTAATCAAAGAATATTTGACTTGTGACCTTTACTAATTGTGGTAGGATGGATCTTTTACAAAATATTTGGCAAAAAGAAAACAATATGAGATATACTTCACTTCAAACTTTTAAGGAGATAAACATCGAGTGCAATAATTTTTGACGATTATTGATTATGAAACTTGAGAAAGCAAATTGTTATTAAAAATATGAAATTCTCCAAACATGCAGTCTTTTCCTTAAAAAAGTTTATTTTATTCTCCCAATTAGCAATTTATTTTCTCCTTCCAAAAGGCTGATTCCCTTAACCCACTCGCTTCTTTCAGGCAAAAAAAAAAAAAAAAAAAAAGTTATTCCTCCAATTATTTCTTTTTATTTAAAAAATAGGCTGACTCTCTTAGGAATCCCCCTTTACATTTTGGAATATTGACAAATGACAATAAAAAAATATAACTACTAGTATAAGAGATGGAATGATAATATTTTTTATTTGATAGAAATAAAAGATACAAATTGTTAACCTCTTCAACAACGCCGGTAGGCAGCTTCCAAATTCCAGTGCTTTTTCCAGATTTTTCTTTAACAACTAACACCTGCCAAGTTAAATAAGTTAATCTTTAGTTTTAACTTCTTCAATGAGACATATGGAAATAACTACTCGCATAAATAATTTTTACACTAATAGTGTATGCTAGTATATCACAATTATTATCATAAGTAATACTGTATGTCTTATTTTTAGATTATAAATTTTACTCTTTATGTGACAATAACTTATAATATATTTTAAGTGACCTGATAACGTAATATTACTTTCACAAAGTTAAACTGGTCATACTAACAATAATTCACAAGAAAAAGAACGTGCTATATGGACCTGTCCATTATTGTTGAGAACGAGAGCACCAATACCAACACGATGAGAAGCATTAGCAGGTAAAGTATGAAGAGTTTGTGGAATCCAATAAACAAGCATCAAGTATGTTGCTTCAGCATGATGATACCAAAATCCCTCCTGCAATATAATTAGAGACACCACTTAATTCTTTATATGACTATATGAACTTAATTAAATCTAATGATACGTAATCTTTCTTCAGTTTAATGAGGACATGATCGTTGATAATAGTGTGTGAAGATCGAGGATTAAGATTGTAGGTTAGTAGGTAGTCAAATGTTTTTCTTCTCCATATATACCTGTAGTATTAGTATTATGCCCATTTTCTTATTCTTAGATTTATATTACTACTTGTAATTGTTTGCTTCGATTATTCATTTTTCTTGCTATTTTTAGTGCTTCTTTTCCATGGCTTCTCAATTACCGTATTTCTCTTTAATTACTTGAGTCGCACTACCCTCTATCTTCTCAGACCCTACTTGTGGGATTTCACTGGATATGTTGTTATTGTTGTAATTATAAGTAGTCTGTGTTAGTGAAGTATATATGTATATTTTACCTTCACTGCTGCTTCAACAAGATGAGCAAGTTCTATAGGCAACTTGATCCATACACCCTTCTTTCCCTGAACAAATGAAGAGAACAAAAAGATAATGTATTACCTATGATCTTTCTTTTTCTAATTTTAAATTCCTTAAGAGACAAACATTTATCATAAGTATATAAATTAAAGAAGATCTATCTTATAATTAACAGCGTTTACTCCAATGAAAATCTACTAAATGAGTAAATATAACATACCTTTTGCCTCCAATAGGATATGGAAGCCACCAGCATAGTATGAAATTTATGAGAATCCATAGGCTCTTCCTTCTTCATGTTAACAGTAACTCCTCCATAATTATCTTCAGTTGCCTCAAATATTTCCATTTGTTTTTCGTTAATCTGAGAAGTTGGAAGAATAAAAAAATATTGAATATATGTTGGAAGAAATTTGAGATTTCAAAGAGTAATTAAACTTTTTAAGCTAAGTATGTGCAACGCATTATATTAGCCACGTCTTTAGTTAAAGGTACAGCAAGAACAACGGAAAATGACAAATTTATTATTAGGTTTTTTGTTTTTACTTTTTCGAATGATAGCTACTCAATTTCAAAAACAAGTAAGACTATTTCATATATATAGAAATTTGAATTATTTTAAACTTAAAAACGTGTATGCATGTAGATTTTTATTCAAAAAGCGCTGAAGTTATCGACACAAATGATGTAAAATACAAACTTTACATTGTCACTGTAATCGAACTTTTAATAGCAAGTTATATATTTTATTTTTCACGTTATCAAATTGTCTTTGTTATAATCAGTTACCTCAGGTAACTTAACATGATGGCGCAAAAATATAATATATTGTTAGTGCACAAAATGTAAACTCTTATGATAATAATATATGCATGCTAGCTAAAATAACTCAAATTTGAAGAATTTTATATATCAATAATAGAACTAATAGCAATAATTAACTTTTTGGAACCTCGACTATAAACATGAAAAAACTTTTCAAAAAAACAATATTGTGCATAGAATTTTCAACATAACCTGGTGTTACCAAAGTGTGAGGTTTTGAGTCTTACAATACTTTACAAGTGAAATGAATGAAGAAAACTTTGCTATGAATTGCCCTTTTTATACAAGGGTTGTAGCATCATTAAGCTGACGATATACAGCTGCTGTATCATCATATGGTACCAGGAAATTGAGCCCAAATTTACATGGAATATTTTCACATTATAGCTAGGAATTGATCTGCTTTTGTGCATTCTCCGGTCTGTACTAATTAATAAGTATTTAATGTAAGAAGAAAAATTAATATTTCAATTTTATGGGGTCTGAATTTTAATAAAACGAAATCAAGTGCTAATAGTGGAGGTGCTATTATATATTTTTTAATATAAATATATTATTTGTGCCTAGGTTGGGCCGGCCAAACCTGTTAACAACTTCTAGTTCTGCCCTTATTTAATGCGATGTCACATGGACGGGGTCTAGGGTGAAACTCGGTAGTTGCTACTCAATACACATACCTAGCAACCTACAAACAGCAAAGCACCAAATCCCATCAACCGCGTGTTGATTGGTGCAACCCTACCCCAAGCTAACGACTGAGTCTTACGTTCACTGTCATGTTATTAATACTTTAAGTCTGAAAAAAGAAAGAAAAACAAAACGTTAAGTTATTAAGAAGTTAGTTTTATGTAACGCTCTTAACGGAGGACGGACCAACTAGGACGTATTAAAGAGAAAGGACTAACAGACTTCTAGAATAGCAAATTTTGGAAAAAAGGATACACACAACACCTTTGGCGAATAATTTCACACCACAAATGAGTTTGCATAGTACACTTTTGGCGTGTTTTTCGGCTCAATATGACATAGCCCAAGAGATAAATTAGTAAGGTTCAACGGGCTAAAATAATGAACAATTTGTGTCATGAGTTTGGACTTGTAACATAGCATGTATATGAGTAACTTGTTTAATATGAGACTCTTAATTTGCAATTTTTGCTTCTTTTGTTAAATTATTTGATTCGATCATTAGGGAAAAATCACAAGTTCGTTGAATAAAGGCTATATATCTCTAACTCTTTTTTAATCTAAACAAAGGAAACTTTACATGTAAGACGGATAAAGGCCAAATTTGATTAAGAGATAAGGAGCTTCCAGCTGATTCATGATAACACTAAAAACGAATACGTCAAGTCAATATGATACACTAGATGGGTTGAAGACTTGACTTACCGCATAGAGTGTACTTAATTTCTAAATTCTTGTAACTTTTGTACAAGAATTTCTTGGAGCAATCTTTCTTTCTTTATTTCTATATATATGAAATAGTCTTACTTGTTTTTGAAATTGAGTAGTTACGGGGGTTTTGGAGGGGGGGGGGGGGGGGGGGGTAACATTACGAATATATTGTTTAACTTAATTGGTATTACTCACGTTGATACATGCTTCGTCTTGCTTTTTTGGTTTTGTAACTTTCCACGTATCTGTTCATAGCTCTCAGAATATTGAATCTTAGAGAAATGTCTCCGAAAATACAACTTATCAACCTTTAGCCATTAATTATAGATTTATCAAAATAACCGAGCACATATAAAAATTAAAAACCCAAAAAAATAAGGTTCTTTTTCTCCAATAATCATACACAAAGATCTCCTTCCATATTTTCTAGTGTGATTAGCAACATTAGATGCAAAACGGAAAAGAAATTTTATGGATGAGATAACAAAGTCATTTTTGCTTAGCTTTTTGGAATCTTATATATA
>AWOL01S0033099.1:17688-30189 GCA_000715115.1 Nicotiana otophora
CGACCGAAGTCGGTCGATTTTTGTCAACCTTTATATAAATAGCTTTTAAATAAATAATATTTAATACTTAAACAATATATACTTAAACAATAAATAAACAATATATATATATATATATTGAATATAGCTTTTAGCTTATATATCAATTACTTAACCAATGTACGATATATTTAATTCTGGTTAGTTAATATATTATTTTATATAAAACAATTAATGTGTTATTTCAAGATTGTAAATGAAATTTTACAAAAAACATAACTAAGCATATTTTTACATTAAAATGTAATCATAAGTTTATTCACTTGAAATAATTTTTTATTGATTTATGGAATCCTTAATTAATGCACTCTTTTTTTCATAAAAAATAAAGAAACACACAAATAATAAAATGGATAGATTAGTAAATAGATATTCCATGAGAAGAGAAGTAGTGGGTTTTTCCATGGGAAAATAATTTTTTATTAAATCTTTTCAAATATTCCGACCGATTTAGGTCAGAATTTGAAATTAATTTCTTGTCCCACATCGGCTGAAATGGGAAAATAATTTTTTATTAAAATGTTTCAAAATTCCGACCGATTTCGGTCGAAAATTGGGAAATACTCTTGTCCCACATCGACTGAAAGATGTGAGCTTTTCCATCTTATAAGTTGAGTTTTGATGCATAGAGTCCCACAGTTGCGGACTAACAAAAAATAAGCAAATATAGAAAAGGTTATAGTTAGTGCTTAGTAATAAGATTTAATATTCTATATTTAGAATTCAATAAAATAATAATGATAATATATACTAGTACTAATTAGTAATATAGTAATAAGATATAATATTGTGGTGCTATGATATCTCGGGTTGGGGAGTATACATGCGATACAAAAAAATATATATCAGGAAGATTTCTAAAATTATTATATATTTAAAATTTCGACCGATTTCGGTCGGTATTTTGAAAATAAAATAAAAAAAAATTAATTAATACTGATCGATTTCAGTCGGTTTTCCTGGACGAAATTAACCAGTTTTTTAGTAGTGACAGTTGGTATGAATATGTAAGTATAGGAGATTAGAAAAGTGATTTTGAACTAGATTGACATGGTTTTTACCTCATACATTAAATTTAGTTGTAGTTCTTTCAGTTTCCTTGTCGGATGGTGGTGGTTGAGGTAACAAAAGAAAGTTTTCACATAATAAAAATAAATAGGTTACAACTTACAATAAAACTACTCCAATACCTTGCAACCATTGAACAGAGCTGGGTGTGGACTAGTTTGGCTTCATCCATGTCAACTCTTATAGGCAGACAATTCAACCAAGCCCGAATAATTTACCAAAATACTTGGAATGAGAATATGTGGGATTCTAACAAAATTATTGTAACGATCTGGCCGGTCATTTTGAGTATTATTACCTCATTCCCCCATTTACTGCTCAATTTATGCTCTACAGTTGTTTTATGACTCACCGAATTAGTTGGTTCGGGTCCGGCAGGGATTCTGAGTGAAATGAGACACTTAGTCTCATAATTAAAAATTTAAATTAGAAAAGTGGACCGAATATGGACCTATGTGTAAACGACCTAGGATTTGAATTTTTATGATTCCAGTAGCTCCGTATGGTGATTTTCGACTTAGGAGCGTGTCCGGAATATTATTTGGAAGTCCGTAGAGGAATTAGGCTTGAAATACCGAAAGTTTAAATTTTGGGAAGTTTGACCGGGGGTTAACTTTTTGCTATCGGGGTCGGAATCCGATTTTGAAAATTGGAATACCTCTATTATGTCATTTATGACTTGTGTGCAAAGTTTGAGGTCAATCGGACGTGATTTGATAGGTTCCGGAGTCGTTTATAGAAATTAGAAATTTCAATGTTCATTAGGCTTGAATTGGGGTGAATTCATGGTTTTAGAGTTGTTTTAGGTGATTTGAGGGTTCCACTAAGTTCGTATGATGTTTTAGGACTTGTTGATATATTTCGTTGAGGTCCCGAAGGGCTCGGGAGAGTTTTGGATGGTTAACGGGTCATTTTTGGCCTTGGTGAGATTGTTGATATCTGCTGCTTAATTTTTCTGATTTTCTCCTTCGCGTTCGCGAGTGGGCCCTCGCGTTCGCGACGAGTGTTTTCTGAGAGTGAGGTTTTGTTCTTCGCGTCCGCGAAGGGGAGGACGCAAAACCCGAAGGTATGGTCTGTGGGTGCATCGCGAACGCGTGAGTGGTGTCTTGTTCGCGAAGAGGAGTGAGGCTATTGGGGACACTAGGTCCTTGTTCTACATGTTCACGAGGTGGTGGTCGCGTTTGCAAAGGTCTGAGCTGGTAAAGCTTCGTGTTCGCGAAGCCGTGGTCGCGTTCGCAAAGGGTAAGATTTGTCAAGCTTTGCGTTCGTGAAGCCACGGTCGCGTTCGCGAGGGGTTGAATTTGTGGGCAGTCAAGTTGTGCTTTGCGAAGGCGAGGGACCTGTCTCGTTCGCGAATAAGAGAGGTCCGGATAGAGAGTTTAAGTTCTGAACAATTTTTGACGGATTGGAGCTCGTGAAGAGGCGATTTTCGAGAGCTTTTCAAGGAAAACAACGGGGTAAGTGTTCTTAACTCAATATTGGATAAATTAACTAAATCCATGGTTGTTTTTATTATATAATTAGTGAGTTAAGTTGGAAAAGTTTGAAAACCATCTTAGTTTAACTAAAATATTTGAGGGTCGAGTTGGGTCGAATTTAGATAAAATTGGTATGGTTAAACTCGTGGTTGAATGGGCTTTCGGATTTTGTAACTTTTGTCGAGTTCCTAGACGTGGCCCCACAGGCGATTCATTGAGCTACAAATTCGGATTTTTATGGAAAACTAGCATTTTCTTATGGAATTAATTCCAATAAATTTTATTGACTGAAACGAATTATTTGTGTCTAGATTTGAGGCATTCGGAAGCTGGTTTATGAGGTAAAGGCATAGCATAGTAAAGAATTTCACGCTTTGAGATAAGTAACAGTTATAAATCTGGTCCTAAGGGTATGAAACCCTGGATTTTGTTATCATGTGATCATTTTGGAGGTGACGCAGATGCTAGGTGACGGGTATGTGGGTGTGCACCGAGGGGATTGTGACTTGGTTCGTCTTGAGAAACTGTAAAGTTGAATAATTTATTGTTAGTTATATGCTCTCTATGTGTTGAATAAAATTTGATTGTAAATCATGTTAGAAATCATGCTTAGGTTATGTGATAGTACTTTTAGAACCCATAGAGGTCGCGTACTTGTTGAATTGCCTGCTAAATACTATATGTACTCGGTCTTAGTTTTTACTTACACATTTTATCTCAGTCTTTGTTACTATTATTGATACATCATATCATTATTGTTTGGGCCGATTTCATAATTATTGAGAGCCCGAGAGTCTATAGAGATTTATGACTAAGTGAGGCCGAGGGCCTGATTGTGAGATATTGATACCATAGCACGTGAATTGTCTGTGCAACGCGTGAGTTGGTCGTGTATATCCTTATATTATACTATAGCACATGAGTTGGCCTTGCAGCACATGAGTTGGCCGTGCGGATCCTTATATTATACTATAGCATGTGAGTTGACCGTGTGGATCCAGATATTTATATTATGGCACGTGAGTTGTCCGTGCAGCACGTGAGTTGTCCTTGTAAATTATAGCGCTTGGGCTGTAAGAGTCCCTCCGGAATCTGTACACCCTAGTGAGCATGGGTACCCATTGAGTGTGAGTGCTGAGGGCTGGGAGCCTAGTGAGTGATTGTTGTCCTGAGAGGTTGTACTTGATTTTTATTTGTTGTTGCACTTAGTTGCTATTTGTCATTGTTGTGAAATTTTCTGAAAGATTTTATATCCGGATTACCTGAACTTGAACTGTATAAAACTGATTTGGCTTAAACTTTTGAAATTGAAAGCATGCCTACTCTTTGTTGGAATTACTGAAAATGAACTGTAACTGTGTAGCTCGTCATTATCTCCAGTTCCTTATTTATTATTATTACTTGCTGAGTTGGTTATACTCATACTACACCCTACACTTCGTGTGCAGATCCAGGTGTTCCGGGACATAGCGGGTGTTGATCATTTCTCGCAGTTGATTTTCAGGAGATTCAGAGGTAGCTGCCGTGTTTCGCAGACCCTGCCTCTCTTTTCCTATCTCCTTATTTACTGTATTTTGGTCTTAGACTATTATAGACTTTGTGTTCCAGATTTGTATCCATATTAGATGCTCATGTACTCAGTAACACTAGGTTTTGGGGAGTGCTCGTGTCAGTATTTGTGGAATTTTGTATTGTATTAAATTATTGTATTTTTAAACTTAAGAGAAATTGTGGTTTATCGATATTATCGGCTTGCCTAGTATCAAGATAGACGCTATCACGACGGATTGAGATTTTGGGTCGTGACAATTATGAGGTAGATTTGAGGAGCATAACCTTATCTTGGAAGATCAAGATCAAAAGCTACATGTATTACCAAAATGTTGATATGGTGAGCATATGAACAATGCATGCAACCCTTCTAAAATGCCGTAGACAATAAGGAATATTCAGTTGTACCAAATACCGGTCACTATGTTGCAGTAGTGTTATTACAGTGAGACCTCTCTATAACAACATTCTCATATAACAACACTTCATTATAAAAGTCAAGTTTTTTTGGAATTAATTTTTATATTATGTTATAATATATGTTCTCTATAACAGCACTTCGCTATAATATCCAAATATATTCGAAACAAACGAGGTTGTTATAGAGAGGTTTTACTGTACATAGAAGCGTCTTCAGTTTCCTTTTAATACATAAAAGCATCTAGACTTTCCTTTTCTCAAGGCTTAAGCTGACTAAATACCCTCAGCCAGAGGTTATTTAAAACTAAACAAGTCTGAAAGGAACCATATTAGGAGTTATTGTTACTGCTTTGTAACATTACTGTACCTATTTTGTTTTACTGCAAAGGTTGTTATTTTGTTTCCACCATTTGAGGAGTTTGTTATTTTATTTTCCTTGTTTTCTGGTTTGTTACCACTGCATGAGGAGCTTTCTCAAGAATAGTTTGTTATACGTCGTTGGAAAGCAGATGGGTGGTGAAAGGCCACATTTGGTGCCTTTTAAGTCCTTGTCCTTTTATGTGTTTAATTTAGAACAAATTTTCTTATATGTGTACATACATATATATATATATATATATATATATATATAATATACTAGTCTTTAGGTAATCGCGTTGTGCGTGTCTACCAATAAATGAGCATAACGTTTTTTTTCTAAAATGACATAAATATTGGTATATAAAATATTGTAAGAAGAATCCCGACAAATAAATCAGAGTTACTTTTACGTCTAAAATTTATTGTATTCAAATATCTTCCATTTTGGCCTAGGTCTAAATTTCACTCAATTCAAATTTCTTTTATCATCTGAACTTTTGGCTTTTCTTTTTTCTTGATTCTTGTTTATTTCTTCCGAGTGTAGAAATAAAAAATTCATAAAAAAGTTAATGACACATTTTTTTCAAAATCAAATAGAGATTATGAGAAATAAAAATGCATGAGTTTATATCTAATGTGAGCCTCACAACTTTGATTAATCTTTTCAGAAGTCAAATTAGCTCATTCATAATCCTGAGCTAATTTTATATGATTCTCATAGTAATTAACACATATTTTATGGATACTAAAAAATAATCTTTTGATAAACATCAAATTTGAAATGCAAAATAGTTTTAACTTCTAGTTATTTATTCTACATATAATTTTTAATTGATTGCATTTTAGTGGATTATAATATCTCTTATTTATGAAGAGGAGAACAAACGTAGCAAATATTTTATGGTTTAGTTGCTAAATTAGGGATGTTAAGGTAAGCTTTTAATGAATTTCAAAATCCTAAATATTATGACTTTATGCCTAGTTCAAACAATGAATGATTTAATAAGAAAAATATATTTTTTGTCCTAAATATTAGGAGAATAATTAAATTACGATTTTATCCTATGTGAAATTTATTTTTAAAGGGTAAAACAAAACGAACGACATTTCGCTAAGGGGATTCGTGCTTTTAATATAGTATAGATATATTAATATCAAAGACTTGGACTTGGACTTGGACTAGGGGCTTGGGCGCGGGCCGGGTCGGACCTAAAATAAATTATTTATATTTTTAATATTTCTACAATTAAAATCTATTTTATTTGAATTTTAAATTTTAAATATATTTGTATAAACAGATGCGTTTGTTTGTGAAATAACATATCTTTTTGAAAAGGTCCGATGGTTTCCCTATAAATAGAAGTACTTCCAACAAAGTGGATATAAAAACAAAAATCTGCAAGTATATTCTTGGCTTGTATCCTGAAGAAGGTTGTTTGTATTTTTCCAATTTGTATACGGACAATATCTTCTTTAAGGAAAGTCGTTCTCACGCTTCAAGCCTTCTTCAATTTCGTTTTCAATTATTATTTTTCTAACAAACTCTGTAACTTGTTTGTGTATATCATCATCTCCACATCATTTAATAAAATCATCTTTTTTTATATTTTTCTTTTAGCGGCAATTGATTAAATGCCATTGCATCCAAGGTCGCTAAAGCTTCTAGTGGCATTTATGCCAAATGCTGGTAAAGACCCATAGTATTGCCGCTAAAAACAATTACTTCTAGCGGCATTTAGTTAGGGGAAATTAGTATAGCCAGTAAAGCTAACTGCCTAACTTCCTCTTCGCGAACGCGGCCTAGATCACGCGTTCGCGATGCTCTACCTGGTCAACTTACGCAATCGTGTACTCAACCTTGCGAACACATAGAGTAGAAATTGAGATGCCCCCAAACAAGCCTTCGCGATCGCGTACCAACTCACGTGATCGCATAGAAGAAAACCAGGACTGGACACCAGCAAATCTTCAACACTCTTCTAAGTCTAAGTTTCACCTCGTTAGCCATCTGGAATCTATCCGAGGCCCCCAAGACCTAAACCAAATATACCAGCAAGTCCTAAAACATCATACGAACTTAGTCAAGCCTTCAAATCACATCATATAATGCTAAAATCATGAATCACACCCCAATTTAAGCTTAATGAACTTTTGAGCTTCTAACTTCTACAATCGATGCCAAAACTTATCAAATCAAGCCCGATTGACCTCAAAATTTACACACAAGTCATAATTGACATTATGGACCTACTCCAACGTTCAAAATCGGAATCTGACCCCGATATCAAAAATTCAACTCCCGGTCAAACTTTCCAAAAATCATCCAATTTTTCAACTTTCGCCAATTTAATGTCGAAGTGACCTACAGACCTCCAAATAAATATCCGGACATGCTCATAACTACAGAGCTATTTGAACCATCGAAACTCCATTCCGGAGTCGTCTTCACACAAATCAAACTACGGTCAATCCTACGACTTAAACTTTTATTTTAGGGACTATGTGTCCAATATCACTCCGAAACAAAGAATCAAACCTCCCAGCAAGTCACGTAACTACAGTATCACACAAAGAAGGCAATAAATAGGTGGCCGGGGCTAATACACTCAAAACGGTGGGCTAGATCATTAAAATTTGTGGTCCATTTTATGTACAGTAGAAACACTAATTTAGTTACAGAGTGTTATCTGGTACAATATTATTTGTGGTACATTTTTAGGTACAGTAGGCACGTTAATAGCACTTTTCATGCACATGCATGGTGTTATCTATTTCTTATTACAAATGAAAAGAACTTTACTGCACAATATAGTCTATATTGTAGTTACGTGACTTGCCGGGATGTTTGATATTGGTTTTGGGTGAGTTTTCGGAGTGAAATAGGATACATAGTCCCTAAATTATAAGTTTAAGCAGTAGGAGTTTACTGTAGTTTGACTTGTGTGAAGACGACTCTGGAATAGGGATTTGACGATTCCAATAGATCTGTATGATAATTTTGATCTTAGGAGCGTATCCGGATGTTGATTTGGAGGTTCGTAGGTCATTTCGGCTTTAATTGGCGAAAATTGGAAAGTTGGAAGATTTTTGGAAAGTTTGACCGGGAGTGAACTTTTTGATATCAGGGTTGGATTTTAATTTAGGAAGTTGGAGTAAGTTTCTAATGTCATTTATGATTTTTATGCAAAATTTGAGGTCAATCGGACTTAATTTGGTAGGGTTCGGCATCGAATGTAGAAGTTAAAAGTCTATAAGTTCATTAGGCTTGAATTGGGGTGCGTTTCGTATTTTTTATGTTGTTTGATGTGATTTGTGGCCTCAAGTCGATCGGTTATGTGTTTTGAAACTTGTTGATATATTCGAATGGGGGCCCGAGGACCCCGAGTGTGATTTAGATCGATATCGAAATAAAGTTTGGACTTGTACAAATGCTGAAGCTCCCAATTATGGTGTCACTGCACCTGCGGAGGGGTTTGACCGCATTTGCGGACTCCCATAAGCGAGCTTTGAGTCGGAGAGGCGAAGCTGGGCTTTCCCAACTGTGGTCACACAAGCGAGAAAATTTCCACAAAAGCGGTGTCGCTTCTGCGATGGCTAGTGCACAAAAGCACCAGTGGTCGCAGGAGCGACTTTTCATCCGCTGAAGCGCAGGTGTGCTTAGGGTGTCCGCAGAAATGATATTTCTGGTCCTAAGTGAGGGTCACACCTGCGATGATTTTTTCGCAGGTGCGGAGCCGAAAATGTGACAGTAAGATCGTATGTGCGACATAACTGGCCAGAAAAGAGGATTTTTCGGAATTCGATTCCGGACATACGCTCAAGTCCCAAATCACAATACGGAACTACAGAACTGTCAAAAAGGGTTTGCTTCATTTTCATTTTTGGGACTTTGAAGGCTCGGATTGAGGCGAGATATTGAGAGAATTTCAAAGGAAGCATTTAGGTAAGGATTATTGACTCATTTTTGATTAATTCCCATAAATCTACTGTTAATTACACCTTTTAATTATTATTTTGGAGTTTAAAATTGAGGAAAAGTGTAGAAGTTCTTAGAAAACGTTTTGGGTTTTGAAAGGCTAAATAAGGTCAGATTTTGATAATTCTTGTATGGTTGGACTCGAGATCGAATGGGTGTTTGGATTTTATAATTTTGGTCGGGTTTTGAGATGTGGGTTGGGTCTACGTTTTGGAGCGAATTTTCAATTCTTAGCTAAGATTATTATTTTATTATTTAAATTAGTTTCCTATAGTTAATATTTATAGTTCGCCAGGTGAGGAGTGCGTATACGGGCTTAATGTTGAAATTTCGGTTTTTGCTACGTAGTTTCCTTTTCATGCCTTAATTGGGTTGCTTTAGTACGTTATAGTTATCATGTTTAGTCTAATTTCACATGTCTACTTGTCTTATCTCCTATTTGTAACTTGTATTACATGTTTAATTGAATTACTTGCTTTCCTTGATTTCTGTATTCATTACCTAACTGTGAAAATTCTTTACTTGAAATTTGCTATCCTTGAAATATTATATATTTAGTTGTTGCATTTTTGTCTTTCGTGTTATTGTTGAGGTGATTGTTCGATTGTTTGTACTAGGTTTATGCCATGCGGTTGTTATTGTTTGCACGAGGTTTCTCTTGGGCGATTGTTATTGTTTGCACGAGGTTTCTCTTGGGCGGTTGTTATTGTTTGCACGAGGTTTCTGTCGTGTGATTGTTATTGTTTGCATGAGCTTTCTACCGTGTGGTTGTTGTTGTTGCACGAGGTTTTTGTTGTGCCGTTGTGATTAATTATACGCATGCGGTGGTATAAAGTATGGGTGTTGAAACGCATGCGGTGAGATATGGTGGGCTTGATACGCGTGGCTAGTAAAACGCGGGATGCTATTTCAGGAAAATAATTTTCAAAAACCAAATATAAAGGCTCCCGCGGTGATATAAGTAAAAACTATAATTTGTTTTTTACGATTTGGGACTACGAGGCGGTACCTCGAGAGTGCCATTTTGTTATTCTGTATTTGCTGTATTGTTTGGTTCTTGTTTTCCTTAACATGTAAAATTTTTGTTTTCTTTTCGTGTTGCATTAGCTTTTCCTTGATTCTGTGTTGTTATTTCCCGTAAATTCTTTATTGTCCACTTCCCTATCATTTTTATTATATCATTATTTCTTCTGTCTTGTTCTTATTATCTCCAGTAGGGCCTTGACCTGACCTCGTCACTACTCTACCGAGGTTAGGCTTGGCACTTACTGGGTACCGTTGTGGTATACTCATACTACACTTTTGCACACATATTTTGTGCAGATCCAATTATATCATATCAGCGTCGGTATTAGTGCGATGTGTTGCTGCTTAGAGACTTCAAGGTACACTTGCCCGCATCCGCAGGCCTCGGAGTCCCCTTCTATCATGTTTTCCTTATTTCCTTATGTTTTCGATAAACAATGATGTATATGATTGTTCAGCATTGTATCTAGAGCTTGTGACTCATATCTCACCAGGTTTTGGAAAATTGTACGTATTGAGATTATAGTCTATTGATTAAAAATTGTGAAGGTTTGAAATTTTAAGTTTATTTGATGTTTACGCATATTGTTAGGATTACCTAGTCTTAGAGACCATGTGCCTTCAGACATCTTACGGAGGAGATTTGGGGTCGTGACAACTGGGCCTGATAGCATATGGGTTGTAGACAACTTTTGGCGTTTGTTTTCAAGGACTGTAGAAAATTACTTTGAAAATCTTATTCAAATTTTCCGAAAGTCTATTTTGTATCAAAAGTTATTAGCAAAAAGTTTTATTAAAACAGGGGCGGAACTCCTCATAGAGTTAGAACGCGTTAGTTCTCTAAGCAAGGTTTAGGAAGATAGGTCGGGCTCCCTCCAATTCTCAACCCTGACCGATGCCAGTAGTTCTTTTCTGAAAGGTTTTGTTAGGTTCTTATAGCAACCAATGACAAATTTCTTCTTTTACTTTACATAGCTTTTCGTCTAGTTGATAGATGTGTTCCCCTATCCCAACGTACGCAACTTCCATCACATTTCATTCTCTTATTGGTAAAATGACCAGCATTTTAATCCCAACTTTGCAAAATTTCCGATATCATTGAAGGAACGTCCAGAATTGGTGATTATTTATGGAATAATACAATGACATTAGGCAAATTTCAAACACAGAATAAGCTATGGATCATGTAGATAATTAACACTTACATTGGAGATTGTGGTGCAATCAGTCAATTGTCTTCTGCAAACCTTTATTTATTAGCACAATCATTATTTACTTATTGTTACAAACGTACCAAATTAGAGAAACTCTTACTGACAATTAATTGACAAAAGGTAAATGAATACCCATCTAGGAGTATTAAACAATGATCAACCAAGATGAGAGATCTTAGGTTTTAATAAAGTTCAGGTGCCAGGCGAGGCTTAATTATCACTTCCACAGGATTTACCTTACGCATATTTATGCCTGCACCTTCCTTCATATCCAAGGGCTTGTCATTTGGAGTTCTATAATTGAAACCCTGGATCAAATGTGCCATTGTTAAGTGTTCCACTTGCAATGCATAAGTCATCCCCGGACAAGATCGTCTTCCAGAACCAAATGGGATAAACTCATAGTGCTGACCACGGAAGTCAATATCACCAGCGATGAATCTCTATGGATCAAACTTATCAGGATTTGACCAAAATTTAGGATCGCGTTGCAGTTTCATAATGTTTGCGAATAGTCTAGTCCCTTTAGGAATGTGATATCCACTTACAACACAATCCTCTACATTTTCATGTGGTATTAACAAAGGTCCTGGTGGATATAATCGTAACACTTCTTTAACAATAGCTTGGAGATACACCAAATCTTGAATATCACTCTCTTCTACCCATCTATCTTTATCAACTTTTGTGTCTATCTCTTCTTGTGCTTTCTTCAAGGCATGCTGATTGTTGATCAATAATGCCACTCCCCAATTTATGTGAAGAGCAACTGCGTCTGTGGCATCCAAGACCAAACTCTGTGGGCAAATTAGAATATAGTTAAAAAGGAATATCAATCATTCACATGTTGACAAGTTTCAAGTATGCACATCTCATCGTTAAGTTTATCTTGTGTTAAACCAAACACATGTTTTATACTATACTCATAAATTCTTATTTAATTCAATCCTTAGTCCTATAGGGGATAGTATACATTCAATTTGAATAAGACACTAAGATGAAAGACGAATCAAGCAAAATTGACATAAAAGGGGCCGATCTCGAGTGATAGTTATTTTTTTAGGGTTAGTCTGACTCTCTACATTCTAGTTGATGAACCAAACATACATATCAAAAAAAGTATATTCTCTAAATAATGCTTTTATTATTAAGTCACTACATTATATAATTTGAGTACAATTTGTTCACAAACCAAATACAACAACAACAACCCAGTATAATCCCACTAGTGGGGTCTGGGGAGGGTAGTGTGTACGCAGACCTTACCCCTACCCTGGGGTAGAGAGGCTGTTTCCAAATGACCCTCGGCATCCTTCCCTCCAAGAACTCCCCACCTTGCTCTTGGGGTGACTCGAACTCACAACCTCTT
>AWOL01S0033099.1:30844-45037 GCA_000715115.1 Nicotiana otophora
TACAACAACAACAACCCAGTATAATCCCACTAGTGGGGTCTGGGGAGGGTAGTGTGTACGCAGACCTTACCCCTACCCTGGGGTAGAGAGGCTGTTTCCAAATGACCCTCGGCATCCTTCCCTCCAAGAACTCCCACCTTGTTCTTGGGGTGACTCGAACTCACAACCTCTTGGTTGGAAGTGGAGGGTGCTTACCATCAGAGCAACCCACCTTGTCTAAACCAAATGACCTAGGTATTAGCTTTGACCATATTGTGTTGACTGTTCTTCCCTAAACTTTTAGTATGAATTTGCTCTATAACACTAGTATAGTTAAAAAGCCAAGGGGCATGCAAGTTGATTTGAGCACCGTCACTATTCTAGAACAATTAATGCTATTAAATTATCATTAACCTGTCCATTAACCAAAAATTAAACTGAATAGATGAATAATGACAGATGAACTTACAAAAACTGTTGCTTTTATGACAGTATCGCGAGAGTAACCTTCACCAAGATATTCATTACTCATTTTTGAAAGCACCACATCAATGAAATCTTGTTCATTTCCTTCTGCACCAACCTCCATTTTTTTCTCTTTTCTTAATATGTTCCTCTAACCAATTTTGAGAAACAGAATCTATATCATTAAATGTCCTTTTCATAGCCTTAACATGGCCTTGAAAATCCACCCATTTAAATAATGGAATTGGAAATGCATCCCATAACACAAATTCCATTGATAAAATCATAAAATCCTTAAATGCTTTCTTGAACCTCTCCACTTGTTCATCTCCTTTACCGGATTCATAATTTTTCCCCGTGATCATTTTCACGATCATTTTCACGATCAGATCAAAGTTCAATTCTTCTAACCAATCAGTTAGATTTATCGTACTCGAACTTCCATTAATTCGAGAGTACAAATTCTTAATGCTCGTTTGAATTTTGGCTAATCTCACGTGCTTGAATTTTTCGAGACGAGTAGCAGAGAGGACTTCCTGAATGATTAGTTTTCTATTTTTTCGCCAGTACGGTCCGTAATTTGCCAAAAATAGCATGGCATTATTGTAGCCAAGGTATTCACCGTAAAGAAAAGCTGAACGATTGGAGAAAATGGCGTCATTTGTAGAGAAACAGTTTTTTATAGCTTCGTAACTGTTTACAACTAACACAAGAGGAAGGCCCAGCCGAAAAGTGAAAACGGGGCCGTATTTGTCAGCTAAGTCTCCGAGTTTTCGAGCTAATGGACTGTCGTCGCCGTCGTCATTGAAGTGGAAAAAATGGCCGACTACCGGCTATCCTCCCGGGATTTTCGGTGGTAAGGGCTTTGAAGGTTTTTGAGAATTGTTTTGTCCATAGGAAGTAGAAGAGAAATGTGAAGGTTACTAGTCCTACAATGGCTTCTATGGGAGAAACCATTATGGATTTGTAGAAAAGAACTTAGGGAATCAAACTTTCACCAACTTCCTTTTTATAGGTAGTTGTACGGTTATGCTGGTAAATACAAAATTATCATACCGAAATCGAAAATATTGGTACGATCAAACTTTTGTATAACAGTATCTCTATATAACACCCATTCACAATAAAAGCCAAGGTGGGTTGCTCTGATGATAATCACCCTCCACTTTCAACCAAGAGGTTGTGAGTTCGAGTCACCCCAAGAGCAAGGTGGGGAGTTCTTGGAGGGAAGGATGCCGAGGGTCATTTGGAAACAGCCTCTCTACCCCAGGGTAGGGGTAAGGTCTGCGTACACACTACCCTCCCCAGACCCCACTAGTGGGATTATACTGGGTTGTTGCTGTTGTTGTTGTCACAATAAAAGCCAAATTTTACTTGAAACCGATTTTTATGTTATGTTATAATATGTCTTTTATAACAACACTTCAATATAGCAGCCAAAAACTATCGGCACAAATGAGGCTGTTATAGAGAGGTTTGACTGTATTTGATATTCAGCATTTTGGTATTTGATATGGTAATTAGTTTAAAGTTTTGAGTAAATTCCAGTTTACCCCCTTAACCTTATAATGTTGGGAAACAGCATCCCCTTAATTCACCTTTTGAATGGGAACGGGAACCCTCTTGACCCAAATCTCAGCTAGCAAAATGAAAACCTGTTGCTATCATTTTTGCCTCTAGTCGGTTGGTGCTGGTTGCATGCCGAAATATTTTTCTTTTAATTTGGATGTAAAAAGATTCATCACATATCTCAATTAGCAAACATTATTAAGAAGTCATTAGCTAGAAGCTAGATCATGCAACTGGAATCTATCTTTAGTTAGCCAGTGCTTTAATTTTACACAGAAAAGTACCAAGTTTTATAGTTCGATTACATTAATGCCATGGAAAGTTGAAAACACCTTTTCGTATATTTATGAACTTGTATCTATTTAACCTGCAAAAACATATTTTGGTGCTCCATCTGAATTCTGTTTTAGTGCATGTTATCAATATGCCGATCTTTTTTTCTTTTTTTAACTTTAACATTTCTCTGAAGTAGGTTAAGACCACTAAAAGCTTGCTTAGCTTAAGTTTGATGATTCTACTTACGCAGAATACAAGCCTCTCATAGAGAGAAAATCACTAGTACTTAGCTTATAAAGGGAAACCATGCATGATTTCGAAAATTGGATGGCAATTTTTGGCAACAGTTCGTGGATTTTGGCAACAGTTTTTCAGTTTGCTAGCTGAGTTTTAGGTCGAAAGGTGTTCCCATTCCCATTCAAAAGGTGAAAGGAGTATTGTTTCCCTACACTAAAAGGTTAATGGGGTAAAGTGGAATTTACCCTTAAGTTTTTCCGAAATATATACTAAGCCTACAACAAATTCGATTAGAAATTATTTTGTCACCTACAATTCATATTTTGTCACAAAAAAATTAAGCACAGTCACGAATAATATACATAAACAACTTTATGTTTCGTCACTAAATAAAGTTATATTAACTACGAAATCTTTTTTCGTCCCCAAAGTGATAGTATTTATGATGAATTTGTTTGTCAAAACAATATACAAAATTTGTAGTCAAAAGTGCATCTTCGTCACTAAAAAGATCATTAATGCCTACGAAACTATTTTGTCACTAACTATTTAGTTTCATAGTGACAACATAAATTGTCTCTAAAGTCATATACATTTCGTAGTTGAACAATCACAGTTTCGTCACTAAAGAATGTCTTTTATATACAAAAAAGTATTTCGTCCCGAAATGTATAAATAAGTGACATGTTTGTTTTTATAATTAAAGTTTACAATTTTGTAAATAAATCTATCATCTCGTCACTAAAAATATTAATTTTACCAACCAAACAAAAATGTAAATATAAATCATCATGATTAGTGACAATTACAATTGTCAAAAAAATACAAAGATAATTCCAATAGTCAAAAAATATATTGTATTACTGATAAGGCAATTTGGGGCAAAGACAATTTTTTGTCACGTTTATGATGAACTAATATGCCCTACAACAAAAATGTGATTATCTTGAAAAGTACAATGTAATCTAATCAATGTTGCAACTTTTTCCTCTTTTTTGAGTTCTTTCCACTTGTTTGGAAGCCGAATAAAATTTCGTGCAGTTAATCCAACTCATTTGATAGCTCTGCTGATGGAATTGCCTTGACTGGCGTCCATTTACCAACTAGGATCTCTAATATCATTTTTTTCTCCCAAAGACTTCTTTATTTCTCAAGACCTTTTTCTAGCTTTTGCACAATCTTCCTTGATTCCAGTTGAATCTGCATCTATTTATAAAAAATCAATTCAAAATACTATTTAAAATGCAAAAACATGTGGAACATATATATTAGTAGCCATTTCTAAATTACAACTGAAATTTATCATTACAACTTTAACACAAGTAAAAGTTTATCGATTCTAAGTATATCATCACAGTTTACATCCACAAACTACTCTATGGGGCAGCATAAACTCTATACATATGTTCGTAACAACTAACTACCAAAATAAAAGGTAATCTATGTAGGCTTTCTCACATTAGAATCAAACCGAACGTGAATTAAAACACACACATTCTCGACTTGCTTCATGAATAGTCATTATTTCAGCATGATTCTCGACTTGTAGGAGCAGAGCTATATCTTGCTAAGATATTAACTGAAAAAGTTATGTCATGCGTTGTTGTATTAGCAAGATACATTGTGCACCGGTTGCACTAAGATATGGTACATTGGGACCAAGAAGCTCTTCATTCTTTTTTTGAGTTCGGAACATATCCTTATTCACATCAAGTGATCGAACCACCATCAGAGTACTTAATGGATGTGCTCCATCCATGTAAAAATATTTTAATACCTTTTCTGTGTAGGCAGATTGATGAACAAAAATTCAGTTTACCAAATGTTCAATTTGCAAACCAAGATATAATTTTGTCTTTCTGAGATCTTTCAGTGATCTTTCATCTCGAATTCCTTCTTTAAATAATCAATTGCTTTTTGGAGTTTTATAGGAGTTCCAATAAGATTTATGTAATCAACGTATACGGCAAGTACAACAAATTCCGATGTTGTTTTCTTTATAAAAATATATGGACAAATGGCATTATCTATATAACCTTCCTTTAATAAATACTCACTAAGGCGGTTATACCACACTCTTCCTGATTGCTTTAGACCATACAAAGATCTTGCAATTTGATTGAAAATATTTTCTGCAATTTTGAATTATGTGCGCCAGCATTTTAAATCCCTCGGAAATTTTGATGTATATCTCATTATCAAGTGAGATGTAAAGGTAGGTTGTAACTACATCTATTAAAGGAATGTCAAGCTTTTCATGGACAACAAAACTAATGAGATAACGGAACGTTATAGCATCCATAACAGGAGAATACGTCTCTTCATAATCGACACCAGGCCTTTGTGAAAATCTTTGTGCAACAAGGCATGCCTTATATCTTTGTACCTTATTTTTCTCATTCCTTTTACATACAAAGACCCATTTATAGCCAACAGGCTTAACACCATTAGGTGTTTGGACTACAGGCCCTAAAACTTCACGTTTCGCAAGTGAATCCAACTCGGATTGAATTACTTCTTGCCATTTTGGCCAATCACATCTTTGTTGACATTCTCCAACATATTGAGGTTCAAGATCCTCATTATCTTGCATAATTCTAGATGCAACATTGTATGCAAAGACATAATCCACCGCTATATCCAATCGATTCAAATTTGTCTCAGTATCGATTTGATTTATTGGTAGTTCCTTATTTTCTTGAGTATCAGGCTCAGTGATTTCCTCATGAATCTCAAGATTAGTTAAATCGTGAATTTCTTCATGAGACTCTTTCATAGTGCCATCTTGATAATTTTATTTTCTTTTTCTAGGATTTCGATCCTTAGAACCCAATAGTCTGCCACGTTTTAGGCGTGTTTTTGACTCATTAGCTATGATACTAGAAGATTGTCCAACGGTGACATCAATACGGGTTGGAACATTCTCTGCATGGGATATGTGATTTTGTTATCCTTTTCAGATCCGTAAATGTGTCTCGCATTTGATTTGTTATTTTCTGCAAATGGATAATCTTTTGCACTTCTTTGTCACAAATAGAGGCGCGTGGATCAAAATGAGACAATGATGGATTTTTCCACAAAATTTTCCGTTTGATTTCACCAATTTCTCCCCCTAATTTTAGAAACAATGCCTCATCGAATCGACAATCTGTAAATCGAGAAGTGAACAAATCTCCCATTAATGTTTCAAGGTAGCGAATAATGGAGGGCTATTCAAACCCAACATATATTCCTAACCTTCTTTGGAGACCCATTTTGGTGTGATATGGTGGTGCTACAGGCATATATATTGTGCATCCAAATATTCTTAAATGGGATATATTAGGTTCATGACCCAAAACTAATTACAACGGGGAATATTTATGATAATTTATCGGTCTGAGACGAACTAGAATTGCTACATGCAAAATGGCATGACCCTAAATAGAAGTAGGTAACCTCGTTTTCATGAGTAACAGTCTTGCTATCAATTGCAGATGTTTAATTAAAGATTCTGCAAGGCCATTTTGAGTGTGAACATGAGCTACAGGATGTTTCACTTTTATCCCAATTGATAAGCAATAATCATTAAATACTTGGGATGAAAACTCAGTAGCATTATCAAATCTAATAAACTTAATTGGATTATCGAGAAATTGTGCCATTAATTTTGCAAAAGCCAGGTTGCGAGATGACAATAGGCACACATGAGACCATCCAGAAGATGCATCTATTAATACCATAAAATATCTAAACGACCTACTAGGCGGGTGATTAGGTCCACAAATGTCCCCGTGTATATGTTCCAAAAATGCAGAGGACTTAATCCCAACCTTTGTTGGTGAGGATCTAATAATTAACTTTCCTTGATAATCAGAAGTGCAAGAAAATTCATTATTTTAAAGAATCTATAAATTCTTTAATGGATGCCCATTTGAGTTTTCTATAATTCGTCTCATCATAATTAATCCAGGATATCCCAATAAATCTTGCCAAAGTACAAAAGTATTGGAATTAGTAACCTTTTGGTTTACGATAGAATGTGCCTCAATTGCACTAACTCTTGTCCAATACAGTCCACAGGATAAAGATAGGAACTTCTCAATAACCATTTTCTAGCCTGAGATATTCAAGATTATTCTCATCTATTGTCTCAATATGATATTCATTTCGGCGGATATCTTTAAAACTCAACAAGTTCCTCTTGGACTTGGAGGAGAACATTGCATTATCTATGATAAATATTGTTCCCCTAGGCAGAGTTATAGTAGCTCTTCCATAGCCTTCAATTAGATTACTACTACGAGAAATTAACGTAACATCTGCTTTACACATACTTAAATGAGAGAAATATTTCTTTTCTTTGAATATTGTATGTGTAGTACATAAATTAACTAAACAAATATTTTTACAATTAAACTTTGATCCAAATTCGCTTTGAGAGATATCCATATTTTGCTTCTCATGGTTTGACATACAAAAGAAATGTAGGAATAACCATTAGTATTTAGCACCATTAAACCTAAACAGTAAAATTAGGATATGCTTTCATGTACTATATGGGTTTGCTCAATTAGGCTATCTTTGATAGTCTATATATCCTAATTCACTACTAAGATTCGTAACAAAATTTCATAAACGGGACTAGTTAATCGTATAGCAATATTGACTAATTATTAGTAGTGACATGGTGACAAGACAATAATATTACTTTCTTTTGTTAAATATCAAACGGGCACTTCTGGAAATCAACTAAGATGATTTGGTTGTCAATTCAACAAACCAAAGAATTAAAGCCGTCAAATCTAGGTAACGAAAGAAACATTTGCTTTTGTTGGCGAATGTTCTTGCCAGTTGTCAATTGCCAGTAACAATCTATACATTCGTACCTTTTTTATTTTTGGTCCAAAACCAGTAACTAAACATTCTCTTCACATCACAATGTTACTTTAATTAAAAAAAAATATTAATCCTTGAAAACTAACCAAACTGAGATATTGTTTAAAGCAAATAAGAGAACTATATTTAATCAAAAACAACTAACACTATTTCATAAAATAAATAAAATTAATTGATACTAATGATTACTATTCATGTAAAAAACTATGATTACATGATGTTTATTCACTAGCTACTACGAATAGGTAAAAATAAAAATCAAGCTGCTCAATCATCTTTAACCACGGATCCATCACCGATCAAGTAGTCTATTTTTCCATCAGGGTGCTCAAAGAAATCTACCACATCCAAGTGGGTGATATCAAATTCATTGTCATAGACAAAATTAGTTTCATGGCCTTTATTCTTTAGAGATGCTTGATAAAGCTCAACCAAATATCTTGATGTACGATAAATTGTTTGCCCAATGCCCTTTTCCACATCAATGATAGCATTCAGTTTCTGAACCATTTGCCTTTGGCTTCTCATCTTTCCTTTTCTACTTTTGGTGGTTATTTTTCTTTAGGGGATGATTAACACCAGGAAAATTTCATCCTTGGCCACGAACGGGGCCCCGACCTTTTCCACGCTTAGCATAATAGGAATACACCTCATCCGCTTCACGTAATGGTGTAGACCCAGTGAGTCAACTTTCGTGATTTCTCATGAGCAAGTCGTTGTTTCGTTTAGCCACAAGAAGAGAACTCAACTCAGAGTACTTCTTGAAACATTTCTCTCGGTACTGTTGTTGAAAGACCATATTGGAGGCATGAAATATTGTGAACGTTTTTTCAAGCATATCATAGTCAGTGATACTATCTCCATAGAGTTTCAATTTAGAAGTAATTCTGAACATCGCAGAATTATATTTAAAAATAGACTTAAAGTCTTGGAGCCTCATATGAGCCGAATCATATTGTGCTTTGGGAAGAGTGATCAACTTTAAATTGTCATATTTTTCCTTTAAGTGATTCCACAAAACAAGTGGATCTTTGACTGTGAGATATTCTATTTTCAACCCTTCATCAAGGTGATGGCGCAAGAAAACCAAGGCCTTAGCACAGTCTTGGGTAGATGCTTTATTTTTATCTTTAATGGGGTCTCCAAGAACCATTGCATCTAAATGGATTTCAGCATCCAACACCCATGTCATATAGCTCTTGCCCGAAATTTCAAGGGCAACGAACTTTCTTTTCATAATATTAGTTATAATTAAAAGAGGAGAAAAGTTATACCTTAATCTTCTCAAAGAGCTTCTTGAGATGGTAGAGTCTCGTGTTTATAACGTGAAATAAAACAATAAAGGAAAAGAAGAATATTGCAGAGAAAAGAGAGGGAATTCTTATTAATTTTGGGATGATTCACAATGGGGTAAAGCCCCTATATTTATAGGGAGGAAAATGACTTAGCCACAAAATAACAAACTCTCTAAAAAATAGATATTCACTCTAAGTACAATTCTATTCATAACATGATGAAACTTTTTCGTATCTAAAATTAAGTAGTTCTTAAGACAAATATTTTGTCACAAATAGTATACAACATCAGTGAGAAAATTATTTTGTCACCAATAACATTATCTTTGTAGGTAAATATTACCCGGTAAATGGCGCCAACGCATTATTTGGTGGGTAACTTTAGTGGACCAAACTTAGCTACAATTTTTTATGTTTTGTCACAAAAAGTATATGGCTCAAGTATTTAGACACGAAATATAATTTTTTTCGTAAAAAGTGAATAATTAGTGACAAATTTTGTGTCGTAGCTATTAATTTCGTATCTAAATATCAGATTTGTTGTAGTATACAATACACATCTTATTGATTATATAATATACTAAGTTTTTTGAAAACTTCTCAGGGAAACCCGCAATCACTATCTTTTTGGTGCACACTGGTAACTTGCCTAGTGTATAATAGCTCGCAAACCACATAGGAGAGTTAAACGATACTAGGCAAGTCCGATGCGACGAGTTCTGATTAAGAAAGTTGCTGATAAGGGGAATCGATCACAAGTCTTCCATGTGGGAAACCACTGATCACCCAACCAACTCAACCAACCCTTGCGAGATATAACACTACTAGAAATTCGCTAAAAACCGATAAAAATACGGACCAAAGTTGGTCGGTTATGGCCAATTACCGATCAAAACACGACCATTAGGGTGTGGACGGTGTTTTGATGGTCGGTAGCTTAAAACGACCATCTGACAAGTTTAAGTACTTACCGACCAACTTTGGTCGGAAATATATTTTATTAATTTAATTTTACCGGCCAAAGTTGGTCGGTTTAACTAAATTATAATTTTTTATTAATTATTAAAATTTAAAAAAACCGACCAACTTTGGTCGGTAAGTCAAAATATATATTTTTTTAAAATAATTAAAATTAAACATTACCGACCAACTATGGTCGGTAACCTCAACAGTGCAGGCAAAATACCGACCAAAGTTGGTCGGTAATGTTGAATTATGGGAATTCAATGTTTATTAACCGACCAACTTTGGTCGGTATTTTGGAATATTTTTTTTTTAATTAAAAACCTACCAACTTTGGTCTGTTTTTCTGGGTTTACAATGCATGTTTTGGCAGCTACACCACCTGCCAGCATACTAATACACCTAATAACAACAACAAAAATACAACAACAATAACAACAACAACACAACAACAACCAAAACATTCAATAAATACTTTAAAACTAACAAATTAAAGTTCAATTGAACATAAAAATCCAAAACTAAGTTAAAACTAATTACAACTAGTTCAAAACTAGTTCTATTTGTCTAGTTCAAAGTATATAAAAGTCAAGGGGTATTTTATACAACATAATCATCATCGTCTGATGAACTTTCATTTACAAGACGGTATAGAGAACGGTCTTGGGGAGGACGGGAAGAACGATCACGGGGAGGACGGGAGGAACGATCACGAGCAGGACGGGAGGAACAATCACGTGGAGGTCGACTCTCTGGAGATGACTCAAGAAATCGGGGCAACAGAAAAGCTCCACTAGATAGGAGAGTTCTGATCTGAGCTTGCATGCCAAGGAATTGAGCATCTCTAAGCCTTTCTCTTTCCTTAGCCGCTTCTAGCTCGGATGTGAGCTTTGTCACTGTCTCCCGCATAGCGGAGAGGCTCTCCCTATTAAGTTGCTCGCCTTGTGAGGAAGTCCATATTCCTCGTATTCCACACTTATAGCGATGAAAGGTTTTAGTAGGAATCCTGTATACCTTCTCCCATTTTGTTCCGCCAACAGACTCCAACCATATTCTTTCAGCATCCTCGTCCGAAGGTTGGGTTGGCTTACCCGATTCACCAGCTGAATGACTACGGATAAATTCCTCCACGTTACTTTGGTAGCGACCCTATATTATTTTAAATTAAATCAGTATTTCAAAATTTTTATAAAAGTAAATTATAATACTTAAAGAAAATTGAAAGCTTACATATGCAGTCGAGGCCCGGTCCTCGACCCACCTATCTTGATCCCCCTCTTTCTTCTTCTTCACAATATGTGTCTCCTTGAATAGCTCATCATGACTCATTGGATGCCCATACTTCTTTTCCTGAAAACAAATTAATTTAGTTAATAAACAGAATAGATATACTTAGAAAAGTAAAATAATTTAAGCAATTACGTACCAATCTTCTTTTTATTGTCCCTAGGCTGATCGCACCTCCAGTGTGCAAGGAGCCTCCCTTCTCGGATGCGCGAGCTTTCTTTCCTTTTTCGCTCCTCTCTAAGAACTCTGCGGTAAGCCATTGCCTTTGCAAATCATTCCACAAATTCTCAAGTAACCAGCCAGGCCTCTTGTTCTTCTTACTAGCATCCGAGAAAGTATCCGCCAATCTCTTGCGAGCTTTATGATGAAAATTTGCAGCCACTTCCGCGCTATAGCGGTCTTCCATACACACTTGCTCTGTATTTCAAAAGTTAAATATTAGATGGAAACATCATAAATATAAATTATTAAACTGTTTAAAAGAACATTTATACCTTAAATTGATTGAAAATTTGCTCCTTCGGCGAGAATGGGCAATCTGTCTAAGTCGCATAAGGGCCATCATAAAGCTTTCTGATGGCATTGGTGATTATCTTCGTAGTCTTATTACCCGGCCTGAACCTGCAATTTAACAATAAAAACACATTAATATCTTAGTAAAAATGTTACAAATTAATAGATGCAAAAATAATGAATAATACTTACCCATCACCCTCAGGGACTATGATGATCCTGCCATATCGATCATAATTCACTACCTCGTCATCACCATCCGAAGCATGTTTATCAGATGCATGTGAAGACGGTGTAGGCGGGTCAGAGCTACTGCCTCGCAGGCGAAGGCCTGCAATAGATGGAGTCGATGATGATGATGGTTGTGATCCCTGTGACTGCGACATAGCTGGATGAGACCCAAGTGGATGTGATACTGATGGTTGTGACCCGAGTGGCTGTGAACTGGGTGGTTGTGACATAGATGGATGTGATCCATGTGGCTGTGATCCATGTGGATGTGATCCATGTGGATGTGATGTAGATGGCTGCGATGCAGATGGCTGTGAGGCAGCTAGACTGTATGTCGAACGTATAGTCCTATGGCCCTGTGATGGAAGACTTGGTGTCTGAATGAAGGTGTACAGCTCGTGATGGTATGGCAGCTCAATATAGCCATGTGGTGGAGGATAAGACATAGGCATCTCTGAAAAGGGTGGACAAGAGGGACTATTATTTTCTACCCTCCTCTTTCCCTTCCTACCCTTTTCTCGACCCCGAGAACTAGTAGGGTCATTGTTACCTTGACCCTTGCCTTCCATCTGCATAATATAATACACATTTAGATTGAAACATATAATAAACTAGCTATAAAACGAGGGTGCTTTAAAAACCCAACTTTTTAATCCTCATCGACGTATTTTTTCTCGTCCGAGAATTCTTCGTCCTCACTTGTTTGAGCTTCAACAGTTGATTCTTCGTCCTCATTTTCTATAATTGTTACTTCATTTATATCACCTTCTTCCAATATGCGTTTAGGATGTTCCAAATCATTTTCTAACTGATCGTCCACTATTTGGTGAACATTGGAGATATTGTTTTGATATATAACATCTAACACATTCTTGACTTCCACCCTACCTACATGCTTAGTTTTTATTACAACCCACCAATCGGACTTATTCCGCCGCAATAGATAAGGAGCATAATACTCTTGCCTAACGTTATGTGCAATTATGAAAGGATCATAGCGATCATATTCCCTCGTATGGTGAACCTTAATTATGTTGTATTGGTGGTGTACTCTTGTACCTCTTGTTGGATTTGGGTCAAACCACTTGCATCTAAAGAGTATCAATTTTTTATATGGCAAATCTGTATATTCTAGTTGTAATATTTCTTTGACCACACCATAATAATCAATATTTTCAACTTGGTTGCCATCACCACCTTGAACCCACACCCCGCTGTTGTTGCTATTTTTATTTTTAGAACAATCCTCTATATGAAACTTATAACCATTCACTACGTACTTAGACATTGTTGTGACCTGAAGCCCAGGTCCCCAAGATATATCTTTCAAAAATTGATTTACACTATTATTTAGATTATTTACCTGTATAGTGTTAAAAAAATTCATAAGTTAGCACAACTTATGAATTAATTTTTATACATTCACTATGTATAGATATATATATATATATATATATATATATATACACACACACTTACAAACTGTTTGAACCACGTATCAAATCTCGTATATACAACATCATGGCCAAATTGACCCACGAAGTGACTGTGACACATCAAATATTTTTAGTAGTTGCATCAATATGTAGTCACAGTAAAGTTTACATTTTGATAACTAATAAATCAATACTTACTTGAGAAATGGTACAACTTCGGGACAATTTAGCAACACATGAAGTGTAGCTGACTTGTACTCCATATCACTCAAACTTCTCTTTCTAACATCCTTAGAACATCGGCCTGGTTGATTGAATATGGACATTGGTGGATATAATGGATCATTCACACATTCGACCGTGTGCCTATTCCTAGAACACGGCACATTACTCTCAAAATAATAAGAACAAAAATGTGTAGTTTCCTTTGCAAGATAGGATTCGCATATAGATCCTTCAATCCTATTCCTCAGCTTAACAAATTGTTTGCATTTGCCAATTGTCCTACATAATGTAATGTTAGCCAAGAACATTCAAATAAAATAGAATATTATATCAAACTTATAATATTACCTCTCAAAGGGATACATCCATCTACATTGAACAGAACCTCCAAGTCGTGTCTCGTGTACAAGGTGTATTGGAAGGTGTTCCATCACATCAAAGAAACCACCTGGAATCGTTTTTCCATCTTACTAGAAATTACACAAATGTTTTGATCCATCCGAAGTAGGTTTTCTTCCCTTAATGTAGTAGAACACAAGTCTTTGAAAAACAAAACTAATCTCTGTGATGGGTTTCCAGATTGTTTCAGGCAAACCACAAAATGCAATAGGCACTAAGGTTTCCATGAAAACATGGCAGTCATGACTTTTCAAATGGCTCAACTTCCCTACCTCCATATCTACTTTTTTTCCAAGATTCGACGCATAACCCTCAGGCATCTTCAATTTCGTAACCCAATCACAAATTTGTCATCTTTCCTCCAAAGTGAATGTGTAACTTGCTTTGGGCTTGAACACCTTACCATTGTTTGCTATCTGCAAGTATAATTCAGGCCGCCT
>AWOL01S0033101.1:0-10712 GCA_000715115.1 Nicotiana otophora
ATATATAAAGCAGGCCACTAGAGATGATGTGGCACTCTAATAACTTGGGAATTATATTTATCTTTGTTTCCTTTTTTTTGGCTTTTTTCCTCATTTTCCCTTCATTTTAGGTGCTTAAAAAACTCCAAACGACACCTCTTTGATAACCGCCAACTTTTATGAATCATATGTTTCTGTTTTCCTAATATTTTGCCTTTTTACTCATTTTCGTTTCAAACTATGTGCTTAGTAAACTTCAAAGACCATGTTTCTTAATTAGCCTCCTTCTCTTCCTCTTCTTGTTTCCTCTAGCCAGTTCGTAACCTTCATATCTTCCATCTATGAAGGCTTTTGTTCATATCACGACCAATATCTTCTGGAGATTAAAATTTTCCTATCTTCCATTCATAAAGGCATATGTTCATACACCGACCAATATGCTTCTCTTTTGCAGATTAAAATTCTACAATGAGCACATATGTTTGCAGATTATAATTCTACAATGAACAAATTGGTTTTTTTTTACATATGCTTAATGTTTGGTACTATTGTGAAAGAAACAAAAGAAAATAACGAAAGGAAAATCCCTACAGGCCAAAACATAGTTCCTTGATTGCCAAGATAAAATCTTAAAGAATTGCTACACAATTATTTGATTTAACTGTGCTAAGAAGTAGTTGATTTATAGTGTCTTCTATGATGTCTATGTTTAATTTGTTCATTTTAGATGTACTAATTCTGTTATTGTTTGTATATTGATATGATTGGTGATCTTATTTTTTCTATTGTTTGACATATTCTTTTTTCCTCTGGAAAAGCTCTTAGTTATAATCTTAAAGAATTGCTACAAAATTATTTGATTTAACTGTGCTAAGAAAATAGTTGATTTATAGTGTTTTCTATAATGTCTATGTTTAATTTGTTCTTTTTAGATGTACTGATTCTGCTGTTGTTTCTATTCGATATGATTGATGATCTTATTTTTTTTATTGTTTGACATATTTTTTTTTCCTCTGGAAAAGCTCTTAGTTATGATTTATCGCTCCCCGATGCCAATCTTATTCTGTAAGTACATTGTCTATGATACAAATGCTTAAGCAAATGCCACACTATGATGAGTACATTAATGAAAGAAAACGATTCCAAGAATAACTGTTATTGTTCCAACCTTTCATATTCCAAAAGAATAAATATTTGGTAGAAGGCAAGGTATCCGGGGTTTGGAAGATAGGTGTATATTTTCTGCATCTTCCTCTTTCGATCTCAAAATTGAGTTCTTGCAGCCATCGGTGCTGTAGAAGAAACGAAGCAAATTGAAGTTGTAAGAAGTCAAATTTTCTTCTTTATGAAGTTCAATCTGTTTTTAGTATTTATTTTTCCCCGTTTCTTGAGTTTAAATTGAATTGGAGTAATCTTAGATGTATTATGTAAAGGATATTTACTGGATTTCAGGTTTAGATTTTATTTATCTCAGGAGATTTTTCTATGCCCGTTTCATTCGTAAAGGTATGTTGGTTATTTCTCTCTTTTCATGACTTTATACTATTTTGTTGTATACACAGTTACACACTTTAACGTAGCAAAGTGGTGGTAAGGAGTTTTTAGTTTCATATTTTACTACTAATAAGGTCAGATTTATGTCACGACCCGAAATTCTCACCTTCGGGACCGTGATGGCGCCTAACATTTCACTTGCTAGGCAAACCAACGTTAGAATATTATTAGCCATTTTAACACAATTTTAAATTAATTAATAACAATATAACAAATACAGAAGTAAAGTCTGAAATAAAGTGAATACTCCATAATACTAGCAATGTCTGAATACCATCCTAGAACTGGTGTCACAAGTGCACGAACTTCTAGAATAATACAAACAAGGGTCTGAACAAAATAAAGATGTCTAAAAGAAAGCCCACAACTAAAATAAAGTAGAAGGGGACTTCAGAGCTGCGAACGACGTACAACTATACCTCAAGTCTCCACTGGTAGCTGAATCCGAGCAAATCTACAGTATGCCGTTGAGACCAACTCTGAAGTCTGCACAAGAAGTGCAGAGTACAGTATGAGTACAACCGACCCCATATACTCTGTAAGTGCCATGCCTAACCTCGACGAAGTAGTGACGAGGCGAAGGCAGGTCACTTACATTAACAAATACGCAATAATAGTGATAACAACAATAATAGAAATAAAACATGTAACTCATTTCAGTAGTTGAAACCAACTTGGCAATCATAACCAATTACTATTTCAATCAATTTCTGTTGAGGCGTGCAACCCGCTCCAACAATATTATTCTTCAATAAGTTTCTGTTGCGGCGTGAAACCCGCTCCAATAATATAAACTTAAAATATAATTCGTTGCGGCGTGCAACCCGATCCCCCAATATATTTATTTTTATTTTTGTTGCGGCGTGCAACCCGCTCCAGCAATATAAAATTAACAACTCTTGATTGTAATAAAAATACTCCAATAAATACCACATTCAATATGCAATTATTATACAACAAAGCATACAATGATTAAAATTTATTCAGGAAACAAGTAATAACAAGTAACAATTAATTGTGGAAAAACAGGGAGAAAATAGACAAATTTTATATTTAATATGCTAAATGTCAAGTAGCAATTAAAACACATAAATCAAATAAGCATGTAACAATTATTGCATGAATTCAAGAATTAATAATTGACAAGGAATACGAGAGAAATAATTATTATAACAATTAATTCGGGTCTTAAAATAATTTATGATTTTTAAGTAATTATGCAAACAATTAATTTGACAAAGAATAGGCACTCGTCACCTTGCTTATACATCGTTACACATGAAATTCACATAACAAATAATTCAAGGGTTCTATTCCCTCAAGTCAAGATTAACCACGACACTTACCTTGCTTGCAACCAAATTCAAGAATCCAATAAACCTTTGCCTCGCGAATTCGTGTCCAAAATTCTCAAATCTAGTCATAAACAATTCAATATACTCAATACAAATCGTAGGAATTAATTCCATATGAATTTACTAATTTTCCGGATTAAAATCCGAAATTCATCTAAAAATCAATAGTGGGGCCCACGACTCGAATCTCGAAAAACCTTACGAAATCCGAACACCCGCTTTGAGACGAGTCCAGCCATATAAAGATTACCAAATTCCGATATCAAATGGACCTTCAAATCTTAATTTTTTATTTTTTAAAAGTTTTACAAATATTCCAATTCCTTCCATCTAAATCCGAAATAAATGATGAATATAGATATGGATTTATGAAATATAATCACTTTTGGTTATAGAATACTTACCCAACTCAAAGTCGTAAAAAATCCCTTTGGAATCACCAAAATCCGAGACTCAAAACCCAAAAATGGGTGAAAATGGCTAAAACCCGATTTAATGTATTCTGCCCAGCATTTTCACACCTACGGACTAAGACAAAGCTCGCATTTGCGGAACCGGATAGCTTGTCCAGTGGCCGCATCTGCGCCCAGAAATGTCGCACCTGCGACACCGCAGAAGCGCCCCAATGACCGCAGAAGCGGTCTGCCTCGCAGAAGCGGCTGGTCCATCATGGATGCGGTTGCGCACCTGCGCTCATTTATCCGCGGAAGCGGAGCTCGACAGGGCTGTCCAATGTCGCATAAGCGACTGGAATTCCGCAGAAGCGACCACGCACCTGCGCACAAAATGTCGCAGGTGCGACACACCAGAACTAGCACTGGGCAGCAGGTTCCAATTGCTCTGTGGCTTGTCCAAAACTCATCCGAGCCACTCAGGACCTCGTCCGAATATTTCAACAAGTCCAGAAACATAATACGGACTTGCTCGAGGTTTTTATTCACGTCAAACAACATTAAAATTACAGTTCACACCTCATGCCAAAACATATCAAACGAATCCGGAATGACTTCAAATTTGGCACACAAGTCATAAATGACATAACAGAGCTATTCCAATTTCCATAATCGGATTCCGACCCCGATATCAAAAAGTTAAATCCGTGGTCAAACTTTGGAAATCTTTAGCCTTTAAATTACTAGTTTTCATTAAATGGCCATAACTTGAGCTAGAGACCTTCAAATTTAATTCCGGACATACGCCCAAGTCCCAAATCATAATACGGACCTGCCAGAGCTGTCAAAATACTGATCCGAGTCCGTTTGCTCAAAATATTGACCAAAGTCAACCCAGTTGAGGTTTAAGGCTCTATTTCATATTTTAATCAATTTTTCATATAAAACCTTTCCGGAAAATTATTCGGACTGCGCACACAAGTCGAGGAACGATGAATAGTG
Organism: Nicotiana otophora; assembly: GCA_000715115.1. NCBI lineage: Eukaryota > Viridiplantae > Streptophyta > Magnoliopsida > Solanales > Solanaceae > Nicotiana > Nicotiana otophora. Next base: position 4,283 of record AWOL01S0033101.1, read on the forward strand.
TTGTTTGAGGTCTCAGAATGCAGAAATAATTATTAAATTTAAAGATGACCTTTTGGGTCATCACATTCTTCACCTCTAAAATAAATGTTCGTCCTCGAACGGAATTAGAAAAGTACATGAGCTGGTAAAAAGGTGTGAATATTTTCTCCGCATGTCCGACTCGGTCTCCCAGGTAGCTTCTTCTACCGGCTGACCTCTCTATTGTACCCGAACTGAAGGATAACTCTTAGACCTTAACTGTCGGACCTACCGGGCTAGAATAGCTACCGGCTCCTCTTCGTAAGTCAAATCCTTGTCCAATTGGACTGAGCTGAAATATAACATATGGGAAAGATCACCATGATATTTTTGGAGCATAGACACATGGAACACCGGATGAACCACTGATAAACTAGGTGGAAATGCAAGCCTGTAGGCCACTTCGCCCACCCTTTCAAGAATTTCGAAAGGTCCTATGTACCTAAGGCTCAACTTGACCTTCTTTCCAAACCTCATTATACCTTTCATGGGTGAAACCAGAGCAATACTCTTTCTCCAACCATGAATGCAATATCACAAACCTTACGGTCGGCATAACGCTTATGCCTAGACTGAGCTGTGCGAAGTCGATCTTGAATAATTTTGACCTTATCCAAGGCATCCTGTACCAAATCGGTACCCAACAGCCGAGCCTCTCCCGGTTCAAACCATCCAACTGGCGAACGACACCGTATCCCGTATAATGCTTCATATGGAGCCATCTGAATGCTCAACTGGTAGTTATTATTATAGGCAAACTCCGCAAGAGGCAAGAACTGATCCCAAGAACCTCCAAAGTCTATAACACAAGCGCGGAGCATATCTTCCAATATTGGAATAGTGCGCTCTGACTGTCCGTCTATCTGTGGATGAAATGATGTACTCAACTCAACCCGCGTGCCTAACTCATGCTGTACAACCCTCCAGAAGTGTGAGGTAAACTGTGTACCTCGATCTGAAATAATAGACACGAGCACACTGTGAAGGCGAACAATATCACGAATGTAAATTTCAGCTAACCACTCTGAAAAATAGGTAAATTCCACTAGAATGAAATGTGCTGACTTGGTCAACTTGTCCACAATGACCCAAACTAAATCGAAATTTCTCTGAGTCTGTGGGAGACCAACAACAAAGTCAATAGTGATACGCTCCCACTTTCACTCAGGAATTTCTAACTTTTGAAGCAAACTCCCAGGTCTCTGATGCTCGTACTTGACTTGTTGACAATTTAGATACCGAGCTACATATGCAACTATATCCTTCTTCATTCTCCTCTACCAATAATGTTGCCGCAAATCTTGATACATTTTGGCGGCACCTGGATGAATAGAATATCGGGAACTGTGGACCTCTTCCAAAATTAATTCACGAAGCCCATCTATATTAGGCACACAAATACGACCCTGCATCCGTAGAACTCCATCTTCCCCCACAATAACCTATTTGGCATCACCGTGCCGCACCATGTCCTTAAGGACAAGCAAATGAGGATCATCATATTGTCTCTCTCTAATACGCTCATAGAAAGAAGACCGAGCGATTGTGCAAGCTAAAACCCGACTGGGTTCTGAAAAAGCTAACCTCATGAACTGATTAGCCAAATTCTGAACATCTGCAGCTAACGGTCTCTCACCAACCGGAATATAAGTAAGGTTGCCCATACTCACAGCCTTTCTACTCAAAGCATCGGCCGCCACATTAGCCTTTCCGGGGTGATACAAAATAGTGATATCATAATCTTTCAACAGCTCCAACCATCTTCTCTGCCTCAAATTGAGAATTTTTTGTTTGAATAGATACAGAAGGCTACGATGATCAGTAAATACCTCACACAAGACACTGTAGCGTTAATGCCTCCAAATCTTCAGCGCGTGAACAGTGACTGCCAATTCTAAGTCATGAATAGGATAATTCTTCTCGTGAACTTTCAACTGCCGCGACACATATGCAATCACCTTGCCATCTTGTTTCAATACTACACCAAGCCCAACATGAGATGCATCACAATACACCAGATAAGATCCTGAACCTGTGGGTAATACGAACACTGGCGCCGTAGTCAAAGCGGTCTTGAGCTTCTGAAATCTCAACTCACACTCGTCTGACCATCTGAATGGTGCACCCTTCTAGGTCAATTTGGTCAATGGAGATGCTATAGACGAAAATCCCTCCACAAACCGGCGATAATATCCTGCCAAACCCAGGAAACTCCGGATCTCTATAGCTGAAGTAGGTCTAGGCCAATTCTAAACTGCCTCAATCTTCTTAGGATCCAATTTTATGCCTTCAGCCGATACAACATGCCCCAAATATGCAACTGAGCCTAAACAAAATTCACATTTTGAAAATTTGGCATATAACTGATTATTCTTTAAAGTCTGAAGCAAAATCCGAAGGTGTTGCTCATGCTCCTCTCGACTGCTGGAGTAAATCAAGATATCATCAATGAATACAACCACAAACAAATCTAGATAGGGCTTGCACACCCGATTCATCAAATCCATAAATGTTGTTGGGGCATTTGTCAGCCTAAATGACATCACTAGGAATTCGTAATGCCCATACCGAGCCCGAAAAGTAGTCTTTGGGATATCAAATGCCCTAATCTTCAACTGATAGTAACCAGACCTCAAGTCAATCTTTGAAAACACCTTGGCACCCTGAATCCGATCGAATAAGTCATCAATTCTTGGTAGTGGATACTTGTTCTTGATAGTAGCCTTGTTCAACTGCCGATAATCTATACACATCCGCATTGAACTATCTTTCTTCTTCATAAACAACATTGGTGCACCCCAGAGCGAGACACTAGGTCTAATTAATCCCTGATCAAGCAAGTCTTGTAACTGCTCCTTCAGTTCTTTCAATTCCGGCAGGGCCATACGGTATGTTGGAAAAGAAATGGGCTGAGTGCCCGGAGCCAAATCAATACAGAAGTCTATATCTCTGTCGGGTAGCATCCCCGGCAAATCTACAGGAAATACTTTTGAAAATTCACAAACAAATAGTACTGAGTCCATAGAAGGAACATCCCCACTGGGATCGTGAATATAAGCCAAATAGGCTAGTCACCCCTTCTCGATCATACGTCGAGACTTCATATAAGAAATAACCCAGCTGGTAGAATGACCAGGAGTTCCTTTCCATTCTAATCGAGGTAACCCCGGCATGGATAGGGTCACCATCTTGGCATGATAATCCAATATAGCATGATAAGATGACAGTCAATCCATACCCAAGATGACATTAAAATATACCATATCAAGAAGTATAAGATCCACACTAGTCTCAAGACTCCCAATAGTAACCACACACGAACGATAGACATGATCTACTATGAAAGAATCTCCCACCGGAGTGGATACACACACAGGAGCACTCAGAGAATCACGAGGCATCACCAGATATGGAGCAAAATAAGAGGACCCATAGGAATAAGTAAATCCTGGATCAAATAGAACTGAAGAATCTCTATGGCAAACTGGAACAATACCTGTAATCACAACATCGGATGATTCGGCCTCAGGCATAGCTGGAAAAGTATAAAATTGGGGCTGGGCCCCACCACTCTAAACCGCATCTCTGAGACGGCCTTAACTGGATGGCCTCCACCTCTAATGGCCTGACCTCCACCTCTAATGGCCTGAACTACACCTCTAGATGCCTGACCCCTACCTCTAGCTGGCTGAGCAAATGGTGAAGCAACTTGTGCCGGTATGATGGCACGAGAATCCTGCCGAGATCTGTTACTCGACAACCTAGGGCAATACCTCCTGATATGTCTAATGTTCCCACACTCATAACACCCATCCTGCTGTCGTGGCTGCTGAAGCTGAAGCTGACCCGAACGGGAAAGATAACTACTGTAGTGACTCTGGAGTGGTGGTGCACTGATAGGAGCTGAATGTGCACTAAATGCTGGCTGCCCAGAGTAAGGCATAGTAAGACCGTGACTCCCTGAAGCATCGTGAGATGCCTGAAGTGCTGAATGAAACTGTCTGGGAGTATGACCCCTACCAAAATTACCCCTGCCTCCAGACGAGGCACCACTGAACCCACTGAACTGACGAGACCTCTTATCAGACCCCTGCCCTCTCTCCCGTGCAAGAACCATCTCGATCCTTCTCACAACATTAGCAGCCGCCTGAAAGGAAATCTCACTTCCGGTCTCCTTGGCCATCTAAAGCCTGATAGGGTGAGTAAGTCCCTTAATAAACCTCCTCACTCTCTCTCCCTCAGTAAGAAGTAAAAGGAGATCATAACAGGCTAGATCCACAAAACGGGTCTTGTACTGAGTAACAGTCATACTGCCCTTCTGGAGACGCTCAAACTGCCTGCGAAAATCCTCTCTCAATGTGATAGGGAGGAACTTCTCTAGAAATAGTCGTGGGAACTGCTCCCAAGTCAGTGTAGGCGACCCAGCTGGTCTGGTCAACATAAAATCTCTCTACCACCTCTTGGCAGAATCTGTCATCTGAAATACAACAAAATCGACCCTATTGGTCTCAACTATACCCATGTTTCGCAACATTTTATGGCAGCGGTCAAGATAATCTTGTGGGTCCTCAGAAGGTGTACCACTGAAGTGAAATGGAAAGAGCTTAGTAAACTTGTCCAACATCAATAAGGCCTCAGAAGACATAGCGGGCCTATCACCGGCTTGTGCCGCAACTACTGGCTGAGATACCCCAACTGGCGGGGCAGCTGGAGACTGATACTGGGGAGACAGCTGCTCCGGAGCGGGAGTAGTGGGAGTTTGTGCTCCTCCTCCAGCCTGTGAGACGGCTGGTGCCACCGGAAATGTACCATTCTGAGCCACACCCTCCATAAGGCTCACCAATCGGACTAGAGCGTCCTGAAGTACTGGAGTAGCTATGAACCCTTCCGGAACCTGAACTGGTCCACCCAGTACAGTCTGAACTGGAACCTCCTCCTAAAGATCCACCTGAGGTTCTACAACAGGTGCTGCTTCTCGACCTCTAGACTGAGCTCTACCTCTGCCTCGGCCTCGGCCTCTAGTGTGACCTCGGCCTCGACCTCTACCCCTGGCCATAATTGCCACTGGGGGCTCTGGTCCCTGTCCGTTGGTAGATGTATTACGTGTTCTCGCCATCTGCGAGAGAATAAGAATAGAATGATTCAATCATCGATGATAGAATAAAATCTAATGACAGAATAAGAAAGAAGTGATATTGTTCATAAACTTCATAGCCTTAGAAAGATAAGTACAAACATCTCCGTACTAATCCTTCAGACTCTACTAAGGTTGCTCGTGACTCGTGAGGCCTAAGTAACCAAGTGCGCTGATACCAACTTGTCACGACCCGAAATTTCCACCTTCGGGACCATGATGGCGCCTAACATTTCACTTGCTAGGCAAGCCAACGTTAGAATATTATTAGCCATTTTAACATAATTTTAAATTAATTAATTACAAAGAAACAAAAGCGGAAGTAAAGTTTAAAATAAAGTGAATACTCCATAATACTAGCGATGTCTGAATTCCATCCCAGAACTGGTGTCACAAGTGCACGAACTTCTAGAATAATACAAACAAGGGTCTGAACAAAATAAAGCTGTCTGAAAAAAAGCACACAGCTAAAATAAAGTAGAAGGGGATTTCAGAGCTGCGAACGTCGTACAGCTATACTTCAAGTCTCCACTGGTAGCTGAATCCGAGCAAATCTACAGTATGCCGATGGGACCAACTCCGCAATCTGCAAAAGAAGTGCAGAGTGTAGTATGAGTACAACCGATCCCATGTACTCTGTAAGTGCCGAGCCTAACCTCGACAAAGTAGTGACGAGGCTAAGGCATGTCACTTACATTAACTTGTACACAATAATAGTGATAACAACAATAATAGAAATAAAACATGTAACTCATTTCAAAAGTTGAAACCAATCGACAATCATAACCAATTACTATTTCAATCAATTTTTGTTGCGGCGTGCAACTCGATCCTCCCAATATATTCATTTTTATTTCCATTGCGGCGTGCAACCCGCTCCAGCAATATAAAATTAACAACTCTTGATTGTAATACAAATACTCCTATAAATACCACATTCAATATGAAATTATTAGACAACAAAGCATACAATGATTAAAATTTATTCAGGAAACAAATAATAACAAGTAACAATTAATTGTGGAAAAACATGGAGAAAATAGGCAAATTCCATATTTAATATGCTAAATGTCAAGTAGCAATTAAAACACATAAATCAAATAAGCATGTAACAATTATTGCATGAATTCAAAAATTAATAATTGACAAGGAATATGAGAGAACCAATTATTATAATAATTGGTTCTCTCATATTCCTTGTCAATTATTAATTTTTGAATTCATGCAATAATTGTTACATGCTTATTTGATTTATGTGTTTTAATTGCTACTTGACAT
>AWOL01S0033103.1:0-20637 GCA_000715115.1 Nicotiana otophora
TAGAATTGGCGATTTCTAATGTGTTTATGTTGAAGGATGTAAGTTCAATATTTATTCTAAATGATTCATCATGTTATCTTGTTATTTTAGGATGCATTCCAAATGTGGAATATGTGCTAGCAAGGTTAATACTTCATATCAAGATCGAAATAAAGGTTGTTATGCCAAATTGTATGAAAAGCCTCTATGTGTCTAAGACTCCCAAATTGCTCATACGTGAATTTAACGTCTTGAATGGGAAGCCTTATTGTTGTTGATAATAATAATGTTGAAACGTGGAAAAGAACTTGAATTATGAAATACGGCCTAGCGCCAAGAATAACTTTATAATTGGGGCCATTCGTGTCATTGTATTGAAAGTATGGGAAAGAAATATGAATTGAGATGACATATTGAATATGGGTGATGTCTCAAATGATATGGCCTAGCCGATCGGGCCGAGATCGCACTCCGTGTTCTGGTATTGTGGATGAAATTGTGAAAAGGGTTGATGTCTCAAATGAAATGGCCTAGCCGATCGGGCCGAGATCAGACTCCGTATAACAATACGGTGGTATTGTGAATGAAATTGTGAAAAGGGTTGATGTCTCAAATGAGATGGCCTAGCCGATCGGGCCGTGATCGGACGTCATGCCGCACACATGGTAGCACTATGCTGGAAATTATAATGAAATTGTGGTAATATCTCAAATGAGATGGCCTAGCCGATCGGGCCGTGATCGGACGTCATGCCGCACACATGGTAGCACTATGCTGGAAATTATAATGAAATTGTGGTAATATCTCAAATGAGATGGCCTAGCCGATCGGGCCGTGATCGGACGTCATGCCGCACACATGGTAGCACTATGCTGGAAATTATAATGAAATTGTGGTAATATCTCAAATGAGATGGCCTAGCCGATCGGGCCGTGATCGGACGTCATGCCGCACACATGGTAGCACTATGCTGGAAATTATAATGAAATTGTGGTAATATCTCAAATGAGATGGCCTAGCCGATCGGGCCGTGATCGGACGTCATGCCGCACACATGGTAGCACTATGCTGGAAATTATAATGAAATTGTGGTAATATCTCAAATGAGATGGCCTAGCCGATCGTGCGGAGATCGGACTCCGTATAAGAATACGGAGGTATTGTGAATTATGGAATATTGGTAATAAAGGTCACCCAACCTAATAATATGGAAATTGTCTTGAAAACGTATATGATCCTTAACTTGTTGTTTTACTATTATTTGAAGCCCTTATTGAATTTTTGACTGTTCCTCTTGTATTATTATTCATTCTATTGAGTTGGTGTTTTGCTTTACATACTAGTGCTATTCGACGGTACTAACGTCCCTTTTGCTGGGGGCGCTGCATCTTTAAATGGATGCAGGTGGTTACATAGCAGACAGTGTTGATCATAGATAGTGTTGCATCCTCTTCTCAACGGACTCGGTGAGCCCCATTTCATTCCGGAGTAATGTATACATACCTTTGCTTATATTATGGTCACTTTTTGAGGTATAGCCGGGGCCTTGTTGCCGTCACCATCCTTACTCTCTTTTGTATCTTTAGAGGCTCCATAGACACTATGTGGATTGTATATGAGTGGTAGGAATGTTAAATAAGTATATGTTGTATTTGATCACTTGTTCCTCTCAGACTATAAGAATCAGTGTATTTTGAGACTTAAAGGCGTGACAGTAGGATCATAAGGTTTCATCATATGAGAAATAAGTGTTTGATTATATTGATTTCATACAAGGTTTTCTTCCCAAAAAGGGGTATAACATAATTAAGTCACAATAGAATATCTTTAACACATTATTCATTCTTGAAATACTTTTTCCCAAAGGGGCAATACACAATTTCAACTCATGAATATATAAGAGCTCAAAACACTTTTGAAATACTTACAAAGCATAGAATTAGTTAAAACAACCACATTTGGGCATGACTTGAGTACATAAACTTTTAGGCACATCTATTTTTGACGTCAATTTGGAATAATTGAATCAAGGCTTATTTCATAACCTTTCTCACATCATTTCATTTCCTTGGTACCATTGGCCACAAGTATAATTTTCATTCTTGGCACGTTGGCCACACTTTATATCTCCAACCCACTTCTTTCACTTTCAAGCATCCTTATAGATTATCAACAACAAGGCATTTCAAATCAAGACTTTAGGTACACATATAAGCAATTGGAGTTTTAGACGCATGGAGTATTCTTTCCAAGTTAAGTATAATGGACTTTCATTTGAAATACAACTCAAGCCAGAACATTCTAATACACATATCATTCTTGAACAAATTCCCGAAGGATAACATAATGTGATAGAAACATTCGAAACACATTTTGAATACATAATTCTCGACACTTGCTTACTCGGGACAATAGAATTTATTGGGAACAACCCGGAACATGAAAATAAGGAACTTGAGCCAACCATACTTGAAACTTACGGGAACATCATGGAATTTAATTATAAAAGAGTAGTTTAGCCAACATACCTTGTTTGAGCATTCCTTAAGTTACTACAACATCCCAAAACTTCTAGCAATAACAATCTATAGGAAGATAGCAAAAATAGGATAATAATTAGAAGGATTCACATGGTGTAACTCTCCTAGGAATTTTGTCAAACACCTAGTATGCAAAATAGAATATAAAGCTCTACAAGGGCAATCCCTTCATCCCTCAACAAATTTCAACAAAAAAACTAGCCAAAATAGTTCATTAATCCCACATACTACAACCTATTGTCACATGCATGTCCTATTTCCAACCCCCACAATATATTTGAACTCTTAACCTCTTGCATGAAAGCTTAGGAGTCGGACTTACCCAGATAGATGATATTCTAGTGATTGGCTTCCTTGATTCTTGAAGATTGGTGCAAGAATGGGTGATTAGAATGCTAGATTTCCTCCTTCTCTCTCTAAAATACTCTTACCTCTCTCTAAAATCATCAGACATTCGTTTCAAAATGATCCCCAAAGGCTATTTATCAAAATGGGGTCGGGTTATAAAAATTAAAAAAATGAAGCCCAAATGCAGATCTACGGTTACATATGCGACCGCATAACACTTCTACGGTCCACAAAACGGACCGCATAATGGCCCTCCAGAACTAGGCACTTCTGCCTCACTCTGTGATCAGTCTGCGGTCCGCACACCAATTCTGCAGTCGCATAATGCACTGCAGAACTTCCCGCCGGAAATTCTTTTGTTGGATCTGCGATGGGTTATACGGCCCCCGAAATGATTATGCGGCCGATAATGGGCCGCATAATGGTCTAAACATTTTTCCAAGTTTCTGCTCTGCGGCAGATCTGCGGTTCGCATATCAATTCTGTGACTGCAGAATGGACCGCAGAAATGCCCTGCACTTCCAAAACTTTTCTTCAACTCCCGAACGCACTGTTCAACCCAAAAAGTCTATATCGCAGCGAGCAAGCTCGGCGCAAAGATTAACTACTACATCCATACACATCACCCTACCTCGACACCACAAAACTTGAATCTCTTAACGAAATTTTACGGGGCCTTACAGTGACACACTAAAAGATTTTCCTTTTAGCTAAACAAAAATAATTAGGAATACAATACATAGTACTTATATCAAGCGAGTACAACCCAGCACAGACAGATTTGGAGCTCTCCTGGCCACAATACTTCCACCACCAAATCTGCCTATGATCTGGTTTCTGGGTAGAATTGCTCGATTGATAGGGCCCGAATTATTCTTGGTTATGGAAGTTAAAAATTCTCAACAAGGTAAAATAATTTATTTGGTTAGGTACCTTAAAAACACTTCCAACATCGCTTATGTTGTTTAGAAGGAAAATCTGCTTGAATGATACTTGTAGCATCTGCGGACTTGAAACAAATGACGTTGAACATATCTTGTTCAGGTGCTCACCACATAGTGCTCACCCGCAGGGCATATGTTGTAGCGACTGCGGATTTTTCTGGGGTTTCAAATAAAAACACCATGCATAACAGGATATAAAATCAGGTTAAGTCAAAAAAAGGCCTATAATATTTATCTTAATTGGCCAAACTTATTTTCTTTTTTATTTATTTATTATGATACATCTGAAACATTAGAAATAGGAAGATATTCAGAAGTAATGCGACACCCCCAAATAAGTTTGCCTATAAACAAGGCTTTGGATTATAAGTTCATGACAAACAATAGCCTTAAGAGCCCAATAAAAGAATTAGTGTATGTGAAATGGGAACCATCTGACCAAGGCTACTACAAACTTAATATAGATGGTTCTTGTTGCTGCAACCCGGGCAAGGGACAGATATGAGAAGTGTTCAGAGATAGCAATAATAGTTGGATCTAGGATCTTAACATGGGAGTATCGCACGCTACAATCATTTACATGGAAGCCCTAGCATTCCTACATGGATTTAANGAACATTCTAATACACATATCATTCTTGAACAAATTCCCGAAGGATAACATAATGTGATAGAAACATTCGAAACACATTTTGAATACATAATTCTCGACACTTGCTTACTCGGGACAATAGAATTTATTGGGAACAACCCGGAACATGAAAATAAGGAACTTGAGCCAACCATACTTGAAACTTACGGGAACATCATGGAATTTAATTATAAAAGAGTAGTTTAGCCAACATACCTTGTTTGAGCATTCCTTAAGTTACTACAACATCCCAAAACTTCTAGCAATAACAATCTATAGGAAGATAGCAAAAATAGGATAATAATTAGAAGGATTCACATGGTGTAACTCTCCTAGGAATTTTGTCAAACACCTAGTATGCAAAATAGAATATAAAGCTCTACAAGGGCAATCCCTTCATCCCTCAACAAATTTCAACAAAAAAACTAGCCAAAATAGTTCATTAATCCCACATACTACAACCTATTGTCACATGCATGTCCTATTTCCAACCCCCACAATATATTTGAACTCTTAACCTCTTGCATGAAAGCTTAGGAGTCGGACTTACCCAGATAGATGATATTCTAGTGATTGGCTTCCTTGATTCTTGAAGATTGGTGCAAGAATGGGTGATTAGAATGCTAGATTTCCTCCTTCTCTCTCTAAAATACTCTTACCTCTCTCTAAAATCATCAGACATTCGTTTCAAAATGATCCCCAAAGGCTATTTATCAAAATGGGGTCGGGTTATAAAAATTAAAAAAATGAAGCCCAAATGCAGATCTACGGTTACATATGCGACCGCATAACACTTCTACGGTCCACAAAACGGACCGCATAATGGCCCTCCAGAACTAGGCACTTCTGCCTCACTCTGTGATCAGTCTGCGGTCCGCACACCAATTCTGCAGTCGCATAATGCACTGCAGAACTTCCCGCCGGAAATTCTTTTGTTGGATCTGCGATGGGTTATACGGCCCCCGAAATGATTATGCGGCCGATAATGGGCCGCATAATGGTCTAAACATTTTTCCAAGTTTCTGCTTTAGTCTGCGGCAGATCTGCGGTTCGTATATCAATTCTGTGACTACAGAATGGACCGCAGAAATGCTCTGCACTTCCAAAACTTTTCTTCAACTCCCGAACGCACTGTTCAACCCAAAAAGTCTATATCGCNTCCAAGTTTCTGCTCTGCGGCAGATCTGCGGTTCGCATATCAATTCTGTGACTGCAGAATGGACCGCAGAAATGCCCTGCACTTCCAAAACTTTTCTTCAACTCCCGAACGCACTGTTCAACCCAAAAAGTCTATATCGCAGCGAGCAAGCTCGGCGCAAAGATTAACTACTACATCCATACACATCACCCTACCTCGACACCACAAAACTTGAATCTCTTAACGAAATTTTACGGGGCCTTACAGTGACACACTAAAAGATTTTCCTTTTAGCTAAACAAAAATAATTAGGAATACAATACATAGTACTTATATCAAGCGAGTACAACCCAGCACAGACAGATTTGGAGCTCTCCTGGCCACAATACTTCCACCACCAAATCTGCCTATGATCTGGTTTCTGGGTAGAATTGCTCGATTGATAGGGCCCGAATTATTCTTGGTTATGGAAGTTAAAAATTCTCAACAAGGTAAAATAATTTATTTGGTTAGGTACCTTAAAAACACTTCCAACATCGCTTATGTTGTTTAGAAGGAAAATCTGCTTGAATGATACTTGTAGCATCTGCGGACTTGAAACAAATGACGTTGAACATATCTTGTTCAGGTGCTCACCACATAGTGCTCACCCGCAGGGCATATGTTGTAGCGACTGCGGATTTTTCTGGGGTTTCAAATAAAAACACCATGCATAACAGGATATAAAATCAGGTTAAGTCAAAAAAAGGCCTATAATATTTATCTTAATTGGCCAAACTTATTTTCTTTTTTATTTATTTATTATGATACATCTGAAACATTAGAAATAGGAAGATATTCAGAAGTAATGCGACACCCCCAAATAAGTTTGCCTATAAACAAGGCTTTGGATTATAAGTTCATGACAAACAATAGCCTTAAGAGCCCAATAAAAGAATTAGTGTATGTGAAATGGGAACCATCTGACCAAGGCTACTACAAACTTAATATAGATGGTTCTTGTTGCTGCAACCCGGGCAAGGGACAGATATGAGAAGTGTTCAGAGATAGCAATAATAGTTGGATCTAGGATCTTAACATGGGAGTATCGCACGCTACAATCATTTACATGGAAGCCCTAGCATTCCTACATGGATTTAAAATTGCAAAAGACAGAAACCTTCTACCAATTGTCATCGCATGTGATTGTACAGAGCTTATCAATATGTTTACTAATAATATTAGCCTTCATCAAAATTTGATTGATGATTGTAGGATCCTATTGAATGACACATGCAACCTGCCCCGAAGCATGTATTTAGAGAAGCAAATAGAGTAGCGAACCAGTTAGCAAGAAATTAATGTAAGCTAGATGTATTTTGGATCCTAAAAACTTATCTTGCTCCACCTACTTTTGTTATTTCTACTTTTGAAAAAGACAAGCTTGGAACTATATGTCCTAGAGTAGTCCCAATTTGTAATGACTTTTAGTATGTGTTTTTTTAATAAATATTTTTATTAAAACTTGCAAACTATTTTCTATTATAAAAAATTTCTTGTTTTCATCATTTAAGCATATATAGATTCTTAAAAAGTTTAGTCGCATGAATAGATTAAATTCATGCATCCACTAAAAAGATTAATGAAATAGGTTAGTAAACTTGACGAATAAGAGGCATAGTCGTCCAGTTTTTGTGACGGAATAATTTTGTTTAATGCGTATTTATCTTTAAAATGAGTAACAATTGAATTTATATGCGATTTAAAGGATATGCGATTTAATTTAACACGAATGGTCTAAGAACAGCAAATGATTGAGTTAAAGAAAAATAAAACGATCAAACCAAATACGATGGATGATTAAGCCTGGCTTTATGATGAATACTAATAGTTGGTTTTGATCAAGCCCTCGAAACAGGCTCGGCTGTAACTAAACAAATAAGCAGCTAAAGAACATTTTGAACAGTAATTAGTGAACAAAAATTAACTTTATTATTTTGGTATGCGTGTCAAAAGTGGTCCCAAAAATAAAAAGGTTCTCCCCTATATATAGTAGGGGAGTTTCAATCCTAATATCTAAATAAGGTAAAAATATTTCTCTTCTGGTAAACCGTGATATGCCGTTGATATCGAACGAGATTTGCACCGTAATATCCGATTAAAGGCGGATATTCCGACCCCTCGTTTGTCCTTTCCAACTGTCTTTCCTTTATTGCCGGTTATTTATTTTGCTCGAACTCGATTCTTCCCATGTTTGGCCACTTCCGATTCTCGGTGCATCATTCATCCTCCCCGGGCTCTGATCTGTGGGAGTCCTCGGCTTTACCCGAGCTATATCGGACTGTGTTGTCCTCTCGTTTCTTTACTGGCAAATCGGGGGTAGCTTTATCCCCGATTTTACTCGTACACAAATAGTCCACTCACTTTTCGGAGAGAAGATTTATAGGAACGACGAGATGTGATTAATTGAACACAGTTTCTTCCTCTGTATGCCGCAAATGAGTTGACTAGTCAGCGAAACATCCCACAAGTCGTGTCATTCTGACTTCGGACACGTGTCAGCCGCCGGATGACCATCCTCCGTGGGCATCAAATGTGAAACGTCACGCATTCATTATTTCTCTCCTATAAAAGCTCCGGTTTCCTTTTTTCACTTTTTTACTTTCGGATTTCGAATCTTCTTGAGTTACCCTCGAATTTTTTTACTTGTTCATCATTCCCTCAAATCTTCACAAATTGTTCTTAACATCATCATTTATTCATCTTCAATCTTCAAATATTCATACTTTGCCTTTAAATCTTCAAGCTAGACATTCAAATCTTCATATCAATTTTCAAACCTTCATATCAGCCTTCAAACCTTCATATTCCCAAATAAAGATGGCAAAAATCGCACAATCGGTGCCTCAAAACACTGGTCCTTCAACATCTACTTCGTCCAAAGATACCGAGGCGACCCTTCCGGTAGTAGTCCCAGAACCTACTCTTAGTGAGTTTATCCCCGGAGGCTGCTCCATAGATAACAACTTTAAGGTCAAAAAGCCTCCAAACAAGGAGATCGAGGTGAGGAGGCGTGGAGGTATATCTGCTCTATCACAAAAGACACGCTCCTAGAGGTCTAGGAAAATTGCAAGTGGGAAGGCTAGGAAGTAGTCATTCCCAGTACTAATGAGGACATCACAACGCATGTGGAATTCTTAAGTGTTTATATGTACCCCTTCGCGCTTGGCCCGATGGATACGGTGGTCCTCGACTTTTATAAGAGGTAAAAGGTCTACCTCAGGCAGATCCATCCATCCTTTTGGAGGATCGTGACCATCCTACGCCATTTTTCCAACAACACGGAGGAGCTCCGATTCACGATCGACCATCTGCTCCATGTCTACAGCCCCTGAATCTTCTGAGGGGGGTTAATCAAGCTTTTCCAACGGGCAAAACAAGCTCCCTTC
Source organism: Nicotiana otophora (assembly GCA_000715115.1). Lineage (NCBI taxonomy): Eukaryota > Viridiplantae > Streptophyta > Magnoliopsida > Solanales > Solanaceae > Nicotiana > Nicotiana otophora. Next base: position 9,009 of record AWOL01S0033103.1, read on the forward strand.
TCGAGAATCGATGAGGATAGGGACCAAGGCTGGCAGGGGAGATTTGTTTGGATAAAGGCCGAAGATCGCATTCCCTCCGATTTTATGTCGTTCCCTGAGAAGTGGAACTCAACACGTAAGTCCATCCCCTCTTAAGTTGTCAAAATGACCCTTTGAATTTACTTCTCTTTATCATTACCCATCTTTCTTGATATGCAGCTATCGCCCGAGTCCCCAATGCAGTCCCTCGTTTCAGGGATTAGGTTGAGAGCATCTGCAAACAATTGACATACTCCGAGCGTGAGGAGGCTTGTTGCTGCGGTGAGTTTCCTTATTCTCCAGATTGAATTTCCCTATAAGTCATTTTTATTTTCTCATCATTTTGACTAAGTCCTTCCCTTTCACAGGTTTTCCCAAGACCACCGAGCTTCAAGCAATTACCGAGGACGTGGCCTCATCCCCATTTGAAAAACCCTATGCTTCGGTACAACCTATTATCGAGGCTGCTATGGAGAGGGAAGAGAAAACAAGAAAGAATAAAAGGTCCCCTAACTCCTCAGATTCTCCCACCGAGGCCAAGAAGAAGAGGATCGTGGTCAGGGTCAGAAAAAGTACCAAGAAAAGTACTCATGCCAGGGTCGGGACCCTGATTCTCTCTACCAGCTCAGGGACTATCCCGAGGATGATGACATAGAGTTTGTCATCCACGAGCCAGCTGATGCGGTACAAGAGCTGGCAACACCGAAGGGGGGTAACCGTAAGGATGAATCCTCCTCAGCTCGGCATCCCGAGGAAGAACCTGTGGCCACTTCCCCTCGAGAAGCTACTCCGGTTCCGAGAGAGACCACCAACATCATTGACATCCTGGAGTCACCGTCTCACATGGAGCCTCTTTTCGATGAGGCTCAGGCTGTTACAGAAAAGCTGATCAAGGCATCATGGGCCAAGGATAAAGCCCTTAATTTATTTTTCGAAGGCGTAGATGTCGGCGTGATGGAAGACTACTCCCGTTTTGGCCACTTGGAGATCCCGAAAAGGGATGTGCCACTGGATCAGGCGGGCTGAGTTCGAGCCCAAAGCTCATGATGCAATTCCTCGCCCTGAGCATGGACCCTGGCCAGAAGAAGACTGTCATGTTCACAGTACCGGTGGATACCAGGATGCTATCTAGAACGGTCGGTGCGGCCAGCTACCTTTGTTCCTTGGTAACAGAAGAGAAAAAATTAAAGATGAACGAGGTGGATGTGCCGAGCCTCTTCAACGAGGTACAACAGGCGATGAACATGGTATACTTTCTTCCCCTCATATCATCAAAGAGTTCATTTTGCCTTAGCAGATTTTATCAACTTTGTTTTTTTCTTATGCTTCAGGCCTCAGTGCTTCATCATGAGAGCTTTCACCGGTCTCGAATGGAGGTGAGTCACCTTGTGCTCGAGCTTAAGGAGCAGGTTCGAAAAAAGGACATGTACAAAGCTCTTTTGTGAGCAAAAAGATGAAGTCCTCAAGGACCACTCTGTCCACCATGTCGAGCTAAAAAAATCTCAAAATGAGACCTCGAAGGTGAAATGGGAACACGCCCTTCTGGTTGAAAAGGTAAGATTGTTTGAGATGAGGAGCAAAATGGATCTCATGTCCTCGTAACGGGATGCGACCAAAGAGGATTTGGCATTGACCAAAGTTCAGCTCCGGGTGATGAGAGAAAAAGTCGAAAAATGGTCTCGGCTAAATGAGGAACTCCGAGCACAACTCGACTCGGTCGTTACAGAAAGGGATACTCACGGCCAAGAATATACCGCGTTGAAATCTAGATTTAAGGAGGCTTTAAACAAGGCCTCTAAAATTCAGGATATGTTGGCCCAGCATAAAAACGATGTAGAGGTAGCCGAGGCTCGTGTAATAACGAATGTCGAGTATGTAAAATGGTTGTCCAAGAGAGAGACCCTTGAGGAGATCCATGCCCAGGGAATTGACCTAGCGGCCGAGACTCAAGAAGCTTGAAGTCGAGGCCAAAGCGAGTTACCAACACGATGGTTCTGGCAGCGAGTCGGGCTCCGATGAAGACTAAGCGGGAAATGCCTTAGTTTATTTTTTATTTTTCTTGTAGCTATTTTGTATTTTGGGGCTGTTTCATAGTGCCTCTGTAAATACCTTTTGGTACATATGTATATAAAAAAAATTAGCTATGCATTGTGTCCTTTGCTTTTATGTATTTGTTTATGTCTAAGACTTATAATATGTCATCGATGCCTTAGCATAAAATTGGATATCACTTAAAATATTCGTTCCCCCAAAGCCCGGATAAGGCATAGATTAAGTAATAACTCCGAGTTGCTTTGACTTTGGAGGACCCGATAAAAAACGAAGTCTTTGTTAAAATATTTTGAACATTTTAACCTGACATAATTATTTTTTGCCAAAGATGGATCTTTTCATGGCCGCAATTCGAGACCGAGTAACTTGAGCGGCTCTGAAGTAGTCTTTTTGTGTATTAAAAATATGTAAGGACCTTACTTTTCAAGTACGGACTGAGACGCCTCTGAGCCGTTTAGGAAGGTTGTAACCTTTCGTGTTTGGGACCTTCCTAGTAGGCTCGGTGCCTTCGGGATTAAGTAACCCGAATTTTCCGATCTTATTGTCGGCTAGCAGTCCCCAGTTCAGGGAGGCTGTAGGCTTTAGGGTTTTGAACCCAATATTCATTCTAAGTAATTTAACGATAATATTGCTTGTACAAATATGAACCGATGAAACATAGAAGGCAGATTTCTTTTATTACTTTAAATATAGTGTAAATAATCGATGGTACAATGATATATGCCATGGCGAGAATGAGTTACGTGGGCAGGGTTTATTTGAATATTTGACCCTTACAATTAATCCTAATATTCAAGCCTTGGCTTTCAATATTGATTTTAAGGATGCCTTTTAAATTTTCGAACTAAGGACTTCGGTTCTTGGCATACGGTGTGATGGCCCCTAGTATTCGAGACTGAATATTGAGGGCTCGAATACTATTGATCTTATACGAACGATCTGGAGTCCTTGATTAGACTGGTCTTCAAAACTAAGGTAGCACGCTTTACTATTGCCTCGATAAAAACCTTGACGTAAAACGCACTTCGGGAAAAATCGGTCCAAGGGAAGAAAAGTACAACACATGCTTTCATACCTAATCCTTAGATTTGACTTCGACTAAGTACCTGCATGGGTTAGTTCAAAGTGTAATAAACCATAAAGAAGATTGTGTTTAGCAGTAGTACCTCTTTAAGTATGCCACATTCCAATTGTTGGGTAGTTTTACCCTATTTCCAGACTCGCGCTGGTATGAGCCTTTCCCGGTTATGCCGGTGACTCTGTACGGTCCTTCCCAATTCGGGTCTAGTTTTTCATCATTCGGGTTCTTGGTAAGCAGTGTGACTCTCCTCAGTACCAAGTCCCCGACTTGGAAGTGTCGAAGGTTTGCCCTTCGGTTGTAGTATCTCCCCATTCGTTTCTTTTAGGCCGCTAACTGGACTAGGGAGGATTCTCTCCTTTCCTCTACTAAATCTAAGCTCGTGGCCATGGCCTCATCGTTTGATGCCTCCATAGCATATTGGAACCTAAGGCATGGTTCTCCTACCTCTACCGGTATCAAAGCTTCTATGTCGTAGACTAGAGAGAATGGTGTTTCATCGGTACTTGACTTTGAAGTTGTTCAATATGCCCATTGGACCTCTGGCAAAATTTCTTTCCATTTTCATTTCAAGTCGGTCAAACTCTTCTTGAGGTTTTGCAGTATAGTTTTATTTGTTGACTCCGCTTGACCGTTCCTACTTGGGTGGTACGATGTCGATAAATTGTTTTTGATTTTGTGATCGTCAAAAAACTTATTAACCTTGCCGTTGATGAACTACCTCCCATTTGCGCACATGATCTCGGCCGGTATCCTGAACCGGCATATTATAAGATCCTAGATGAAGTCAATGACCTCCTTTTCCCTAACTGTCTCAAACGCATGTGCTTCGACCCACTTGGAGAAGTAATCGGTCATAAGTAAGATGTACTGGGCTTTGTCGGGTGCCCACGGCAAGGGAACGACGATGTCCATTCCCCATTTCATGAACAGCCAAGGGGAAAGGACCGGGTGAAGCATCTCCCCTAGGTTGGTAGTATCACGCACCAACCTCGGGAAGCATGACCGGCGCTCAACCGAGTGAACCCGGTCAAGCAAGACTATTAGATACTTTCTACCCAACTCACCCATGGTCAAGAGAAGATATGATTTCATTAATTAGACAGTCGTCTCATTGGTTACATCATTTTTAAGTTTCAAGATACATACATTCTTATGATTCGAGTGGAACAAGAGATCAAAATACAACATAATCTGTTTGACTTTTCTAGCACCCATGTACAACCCACATACTGTCTACGGAGCATCTAAAAGATACAAAAGAGTGTTATGATAGTGCCGGCAACAAGGCCCCTGCTATACCTCGAGACGTAATAATAATGTGAACAAAAGATACAATATGTGACCCCGAGATGAAGTGGGGCTCACCAAGTCTGCTGGAAAGAGGATGTACCATAATCGCTGATCAACATTGCATGCTATGGAACTACCTGCATCCATTTAAAGATGCAGTACCCCCAGCAAAAGGGACGTTAGTACTGCCGAATAGTACTAGTATGTAAAACTAAACACCATCTCAATAGAATAAATAATAATACAAGGGAAAGAGTCAAGAATTCAATAAGGGATTCACATATTACTAATACATCAAGTTAAGGATCACATAAGTTTTCAAGTCAATTCCCATGTTATTAGATTGGGTGATCTTTAGTGCCGATATACCATAATTCACAATAGCACCATATTCTTACACGGAGTCCGATCACAACCCGATCGGCTAGGTCATCTCATTTGAGACATCAACCATAACCACAATTCCAATTATCATTTCCAGCACAGTCACCACCATATGTGCGGCATGGCTTCCGATCACGGCCCGATCGGCTAGGTCATCTCATTTGAGACATCAACCATAACCACAATTCCAATTATCATTTCCAGCACAGTCACCACCATATGTGCGGCATGGCTTCCGATCACGGCCCGATCGGCTAGGTCATCTCATTTGAGACATCAACCATAACCACAATTCCAATTATCATTTCCAGCACAGTCACCACCATATGTGCGGCATGGCTTCCGATCACGGCCCGATCGGCTAGGTCATCTCATTTGAGACATCAACCATAACCACAATTCCAATTATCATTTCCAGCACAGTCACCACCATATGTGCGGCATGGCTTCCGATCACGGCCCGATCGGCTAGGTCGTCTCACCCAAGATATTACCTTTTTCAGTCAACCATCTCACATCATACTTCTTTCATATCCTTTCAATTCATTGGAACTGGTTGCCACGATTATAAAGTCATTCTTGGCACTTGGCCGTATTTCATAATTCCAGTTCCCTTTTTCACATTCAACCATCATTATCATTATCAACAATAATAAGGCTTTCCATTCAAAACATCAAATTCACATACGAGCAATTTGGGAATCTTAGGCACATAGAGGCTTTTCATACAAGGTGGCATAACAACCTTTATTTTGATCTTGACTTGAAGGCTTAACATTTCTAACACATATTCCACATTCTGAACACATCCTCAAATGGCAAGATGACATGATGAAGCATTTAGAATAAATATTGAACATACATCCTTCAACACAAACACATTAGGAATAGCCAATTCTATAATGAGCAATTTAGGACTTACACCAGTTACATGAACACCTTGGGATTCGATTCTAAGAAGAAGGGGGTTTAGCCAACATACCTCAATTGAGCTTCCTTAAACCTTAAAATATTCCGGAATTCTTATCAACTTAGATCTATTTTTAAAATATAATAAGTTGGATCAAAATTAGGAAGATGGTCACGATTCTAGTTCATTTGAGCACATTATCGAACACTAGGTGTGCATTAATATTTTTAAGGCCCTTTTGTGAAAGATTCCATCATTCTCCAACCCATTCTCTACCATTTTTAGCTCACAACCTTCCCACATACTTCAAGAATACATGCATGCAAGATAACAACCCCCACACCCAATAATTGTCTTTCTAGTTATCCCCTTTTTAGTAGATTTTTAAAATTAAGAGCTAGGGCATAGATTCTTACCTTTAAGATGAGGACTTTCTTGATAATCTTCAAGGATTGAGCAAGAATTGTTGGATATTAGGTTGAAGGTTACTTCCCCACTCTAAGAACTCTTTCTCATTCTAAAAATATCAGAAATATGCTCAAAAATGGACTATGGCATATGTTTTAACGAAATAGGTTCGGGTTTAAAAACCCCATAAAAGAAGCCTCGGAACAGGATATGCGGTCGCATATGAAACCGCAAAATGGATATGCGGTCTGCATATCGGCCGCATAATATGGTGCCAAAAACTCGAAAACAACTGCCTGGGTCTGCGGTCACTATGCGGCCCGCAGACCTGTTCTGCGGTCGTATAATGCGCCGCAGAACCTCCCTCCACAAAAACTCCAAGGCTGATTATGCGACAAAAGTGCGGCCTGCAAAATGGTTGTGCGGTCATATAACTGGCCGCAAAATTGACATAAAAAAGGCCCAAGTAGCTGCTTCACTCTACGACCTTTCTACGGTCCGTAGAATGATTATGTGGCCGCATAATGGGCCGCATAAATACCTATTTCTGGCAAATATTTTCCTTCACTCCCCAGAGCATTGTTTAATCCAAAAAGTCTGAACCCCGGCTTGCAAGCTCGCAGCGAACAATATCTACTATTACTAACCTCTACGCCTACCCTGGCATCACGGAACCCCAATATTTAGGAAAACATTTCACGGGGCCTTACATCCTCCCCCACTTAAGATCATTCCTCCTCAAATGATGGTCGAGGTTCACTATTAGTATCTTATGCAACTCAGTTTTCATACCACACACCATCAGCCCCAAATTTGACTAAGTCCTTAAATTTCCAAAAGTTTCGCCAGAGTTTCCCCTGTAACTAGGCCTATCCACCAGTCAAAGAGCCCCAGAAACACATCCTTGTAATATATAACCAATGACGTAACATTACTAATAACAACACCAACCGTGGCCTCACATACAATATATTTATAAAGAAGCACCTTTACATTAACTGAACACGTGATACAAGAATCCATAGGCGACAGTTTTATAAAAATAATGGTCACATAGCTTATACAAACAAGTAAGGATACTTCTTTTTCATCTCTTCCTCGGCCTCCCAAGTAGCCTCTTCAACTTGCTGGTTTTACCACAACACCTTCACAGAGGCAATTTCTTTATTCCTCAACTTACAGACTTGCCTATCAAGAATGGCAACTAGAATTTCTTCATATGACAGTTCTTCATTAACCTCAATGGTCTCAACCAGCACAATAGCTGACGGGTCCCTAACTACCTTCTTTGACATAGACACATGCAATACCGGGTGCACTAATGACATCTCGGGTGGCAGCTCAAGCTTGTACGCTACCTCACCGATCATCTGAATGATTATGTATGGTCCGACATACCTCAAACTCAATTTCCCTTTCTTACCAAATCGCATTACACCTTTCATGGGGGAAAGTTTCAAGAATACCCAGTCATCTTCTTTGAACTCCAAATCCCTACGACGAACATCCAAATAGGACTTCTGATGACTCTGAGCAGTCTTCAACCGGTCCTTAATGATCTTAACTTTTTCCATAGCCTAATGCACGAGGTCTGGCCCTCTTAACTCTGCTTCCCCAATCTCGAACCACCCAATGGAGATCATCATCTACTTCCATATAAAGCCTCGAACGGTGCCATCTGAATGCAAGCATGATAGCTGTTGTTGTAAGCAAATTCTATGAGTTGCAAATGATCATCCCAACTACCCTTGAAGTCAAGAACACAAGCACGCAACATGTCCTCAAGTTTCTGAATAGTCCGCTCAGCCTTCCCGTCGGTCTGTGGATGGAAGGTTCTACTAAGATTCACCTGAGTACCCAAACCTTGCTGAAATTCTTCCAACATTTGCCGTGAACTGAGACCCTCGATCGAAAATGATAGAAACTGGAGTGCCATGTAGCTTGACTATTTCCTTGATATACAACAGAGCATATTGTTCCGCTGTGTTGGTAGATTTAACTGGCAAGAAGTGTGCTGATTTCGTGAGCCGATCCACAATCACCCAAATTGAGTCAAACTTGCACGAAGTACGTGGTAATCCTACCACAAAATCTATATTAATCATTTCCCACTTCCACATTGGAATTTCTATGTTTTGTGCCAACCCACCAGGCCGTTGGTGCTCGCCCTTCACTTGTTGACAATTTGGACACCTCGCCACAAAGTCCGCTACATTTCTTTTCATATCATTCCAATAATAGACTTCCTTAAGATCATGATATATTTTCGTAGAGCCTGGGTGCACGGAATACCTAGAAGTGTGAGCCTAGGTCATGATTCTCTCCTGGAGACCATCTACATTTGGAACACATAGCCGCCCTTGGTACCTTAGTGTACCATCATCCATGCCAAGAGTAAAAGCCATAGTTTTATGTTTTTGAATCCCCTCCTTCAGTTGTACCAACAATGGATCATCATATTGCTTCTCTTTGACATCCACAACAAGCAATGATTCAGCACTATTTTGCACAATTACCCCTTCTTCACTAGAGTCAGCAAGACGAACTCCCAAGCTAGCTAACTGGTCAACCTCCCTGGCCAACGGACTTCGACATACCTCCAAGTGAGCCAAACTACCCATAGATTTTCGGCTAAGAGCATCCGCCACAACATTGGCTTTCCCCGGATGATATAGAATATCGATGTCGTAATCCTTGAGTAACTCAAGCCATCTTCTCTATCTCAGATTCAGCTCCTTTTGTTTGAAAATATATTGAAGACTCTTGTGGTCCGTGAATACATCCACATGGACCCCATACAAATAATGACGACAAATATTCAATGCAAAAACCACCGCCGCAAGTTCCAAGTCATGTGTTGGATAGTTCTTCTCATGATTCTTGAGTTTCCTAGAAGCATAAGCTATAACCTTCCCGTGTTGCATTAACACACACCCAAGCCAGATCCTTGAAGCATCGCAATATACCATAAACCCATATGTACCCTATGGCAGGGTCAACACCGGCGCCGTAGTCAATCTTGATTTCAACTCCTGAAAGCTCCTTTCACAAGCATCAGACCATTGGAACTTAACCTCTTTCTGAGTCAATTTAGTCAACGGAGAGGCAAGAGTAGAGAACCCCTCCAAATACTTCCTGTAATACCCTGCTAAGCCCAAGAAACTGTGAATCTCAGTTGGCGTTGTAGGTCTAGGACAATTCTTCATCGTTGTGATATTTTGAGGGTCAACCTTAATTATTTCTCTAGAGACAACATGACCCAAGAATGTGATAGACTCGAGCCAAAATTCACATTTTGAAAAATTTGCATACAATTGGTGCTGAGAAGAGTCTGCAAAACTGCCATGAGATGATCGGCATGGTCCTCTCGACCTCGTGAATGCACAAGGATATCGTCAATGAATACCATCACAAAGAAATCTAGAAAAGGCTTGAAAACTCGATTCATAGGATCCATGAAAGCCGTCGGGGCATTCGTTAGCCCAAAAGACATTACCAGAAATTCAAAGTGCCCATACCGGGTCCTAAAAGCTATTTTTGGAATATCCTACTCCCTGATCTTCAGACCGTAAATCAATTTTGGAGAAGTACCTTGCACCATGTAACTGATCAAACAAATCATCTACTCTTGGTAATGGGTATTTGTTTTTGATTGTGACTTTGTTGAGCTGCCGGTAGTCAATACACATCCTCAGTGATCTACTTTTCTTCCTCACAAAGAGAACCGGTGCGCCCCATGGTGACACACTCGGTCGAATGAAACCCTTCTCTAACAAATCCTTCAATTGTTCCTTTAGCTCCTTCAATTCAGCTGGGCCATCCTGTAGGGCAGAATATATATAGGTTGCGTGCCTGGCATCACATCAATATCAAAATCAATTTTCTGTCTGGCGGAATCTCAGGGAGCTCATCAGGAAAGACCTCCGGAAATTCATTCACAACTGGCACAGACTCGAGTGTAGGTGCCTCAGCATCGGTGTCCGTAACCCAGACCAAATGATAGATACACCCATTGTAAATTATCTTCGTGGCCTTAAGGTAAGAAATAAATCTATTTTTGACATCATATTATCCCCCTTCCATTCAACAACTAGCTTATTTGGAAATTCAAACCTCGCAGTTCTAGTTCGGCAATCGAGCTTGGAAAAGCATAAATAAAGCTAATCCATTCCCATAATTACAGCAAAATCGACCATCCCCAATTAAATGAGATCGGCCATGGTGTCCTGACCACGTACTGTGACAATACAACCCCTATAAACCCGCGTGGGCACAATAGACTCGCCAATCGGAGTAGATATAGAGAACGACTCAAAGTTGTTTCGGTTTTATCCCAAATTCCATAGCAACATAAGGGGTAACATAGGACAGGGTGGAACCGGGATCAACACAACTATCCAGTTCTGCAGTTGCTACATCTTCAGCACCCCCTCCAGAAGCCTCTACACTTTGGAGACCACTCATAGCATAGAAACGGTTGGGTCCTCCGGAACTCTGCGCACCACCCCTAACTGCACCATGTCCTGCTGGTGTTGGAGTGCCTCGAGCTGGAGGGGGTGCTGAAGATGTAGCAACTGCAGAACTGGATGGTTGTGTTGTGCCCCTGCCCATACCCTGGCGGGATGAACGACACCCCATATAAATATGACCCCTCAATCCTCACCCATAATATATAGGTAGGTCTATGTAACAGATCCCCAGGTGCATCTTCCCACACCTAGGGCATAGGGGCCTCCGCTGCTACTGGAATTTCCCTCCTAATCGGCCCTATTGGTGGGGTCCCCTGCTGCCCTGATTGGGTCTAAAACGGCTCCCCTNCTTTTCTTCCTCACAAAGAGAACCGGTGCGCCCCATGGTGACACACTCGGTCGAATGAAACCCTTCTCTAACAAATCCTTCAATTGTTCCTTTAGCTCCTTCAATTCAGCTGGGCCATCCTGTAGGGCAGAATATATATAGGTTGCGTGCCTGGCATCACATCAATATCAAAATCAATTTTCTGTCTGGCGGAATCTCAGGGAGCTCATCAGGAAAGACCTCCGGAAATTCATTCACAACTGGCACAGACTCGAGTGTAGGTGCCTCAGCATCGGTGTCCGTAACCCAGACCAAATGATAGATACACCCATTGTAAATTATCTTCGTGGCCTTAAGGTAAGAAATAAATCTATTTTTGACATCATATTATCCCCCTTCCATTCAACAACTAGCTTATTTGGAAATTCAAACCTCGCAGTTCTAGTTCGGCAATCGAGCTTGGAAAAGCATAAATAAAGCTAATCCATTCCCATAATTACAGCAAAATCGACCATCCCCAATTAAATGAGATCGGCCACGGTGTCCTGACCACGTACTGTGACAATACAACCCCTATAAACCCGCGTGGGCACAATAGACTCGCCAATCGGAGTAGATATAGAGAACGACTCAAAGTTGTTTCGGTTTTATCCCAAATTCCATAGCAACATAAGGGGTAACATAGGACA
>AWOL01S0033104.1:3294-76158 GCA_000715115.1 Nicotiana otophora
TCGCTTTGCCCAACATCAAGCAGGGGACAAAGTGATGGTAAGAACCCCAAGGCAGAACTTATTTGCAAAGAGGACCCAAGATCCTCGCCTATTGCAAAGCTACATAGGGCCTTTTTCCATTAAAAGACGCATCGGGAAATCCACATACAAGCTGAACACACCAGCCTGGTGGAAAATCCATCCAGTCTTCCATGTCAGCCGCCTCAGGTCATTTCAGAAATACATGGAAGATCATTCAGAAAGTCATCTCACAACACCGAGGGGAACAGACCTCCCAGCCAACAAGAGCCTGACCAATCATCATTATCCGGTAGGTAAGGCTCCGAGGACGTCACCAACTCAGGTGGGGGAGAATGTCATGGGCTGCTTTCCATCATCGACCCATGACCCCTTGGACGCACCCCGTGGCATCCCGGCATGCCTCCCAACGCCTAGCGCCACGGTCGGCCCCGTGGTACCGGCAGTGCCAAGTGACAAGCGAACATGCACCTCTGTCGCCCCACCGATAATCAGTGCCAGCGCCCAGCGGCTAGCGAATGCCATCAGTGCCACGTGCACCGACAATGCCGCGCACAAAAACCATCATGTTGTCAACTGCGCCGCACGCACAGCCAGTGCTCCGCGCGCAGACCCAATGCCAAGCACCAGCGCCCCGCCGCTGGCAGATCCAAATAGTGCCGCGCGCGCCCACAGCAATGCGCGCGCAGACCCTGCTGCTCAAGACAAAGTTGCTGCCATCGGACTTGCTTCCATAGAAGACTAAGTCCTTTTCATTGTAATTATAGAGTAGTTTTACTTCATTTATTTTCAGTGTGCTTCTACAGCTTTCTTAGGTCAATTCATGTAACTTTGGTTTATTTTTTTTAAGCATTATTAAGGGGAACCAAAGCATTCAAACAATTCTCTGTACTGGTGTCTCTCCCCCCTGACACCGCATTGCATCTTGTAATAGCTTTCATCATCATCAATACAATCATCATCTTTCATCATCAGTTGCTCATTTTCCGCTGCTCAATTGCTCATGACATTGGTTTTCCCGTACGGCACTGACAATCTAGTCTAGCGTACGGCGAGGACCACAGTTGGCGCATAGCAACCGCACTGACATCGGTTGCTTAGCATTACGTCGCCCTTCCAAGGAACTCCAGTAAGACGCCGCGTAACAGTAATAAAGTCCCTTTTGCCGGGGTGCTGCATATTTAAAGAATGCAGGTGGTTCCTCAGCAGGCGACATTGATCCTTTATAGCAGCTTACCCTCTACTCAGCGGATTGTGGTGAGCCCTATTCTACATCGGGGCCTTATGTCATTTGATTTTGTACATTTTATTTTGAGGTATAGTTAGGCTCTTGTCATCGGCTCTTCCATATTGTACTCATGTTCACCTAAAGGCTCCGTAGATATATTGTGAGTTGTATCTTGATTAGGGAAAACAAACTAAAGATGTTGTAGTTGTCGGACATATTTCCACTTTTAAACTATAAACTTGTAAGTTTTGGTAATTATCAATGCAGTTGTTGTAAGTAATGAAATATAATACTGAACTCTTTGATCCTCTCACTGTCTACCTCTTGTTATTGATTCTCAAATTATTCATGGGTAAGGTTGTTTAAAAAGAATCAAGTAGGCTTGCTTCACTGGGATATCTTGGTTGAGCGCTGGTCGCGCTCCCAAAAGTTGGGGCATGACAAGCTTGGTATCAAAGCTTAAGGTTTTAAAGTGTCCTAGGATATCTCTGAGTCGTGTCTAGTAGAGTGCTTATTATTGGTGTGAAGTTGCCTACGTCTATAATTAGGAGGCTACTTTGGCATTTTGGAAAGACCCTTTTTTGATATTCTAGATGCTGCGATAGAGCTGGTTGTAAGATTGTTCCCCTTTTTAACTCATGCATTATTCCAATTTTCAGTATATGCCGCCTAAGAAGAAGGCGATGAGTGGCCAAAGGGGAAATGCCACCCCAAGAGTGGTAGTTAATGAAGTGCTCGATGTTACGGGGTGTACACCCGAGGGGTGAAGATATTTTCCCAACCACAACCTATTTCTATTACACCTGTTGAGAATGTACAAACTCCTCCTCCAAATGATATTCAAGTTCCACCTATAGCCTCAACCTTCGATCCTAGTTCTTTTGATGGGGACCTTAGGGGAACCATCAAATTGCTGACTCTGATAGTGGCTTCCCAAACCTAGAGATTGAATGCTACACCTACTTCTTCTAGTTATCAAGGGGATTCTGCTAGTTCTAGGGTGAACCGGTTCCTTCAGTTGGATACTCTGGTATTCACGGGAACTAAGCCTGAGGAGGACCCCAGGCATTTATCAGATGTTAACAACATAATTTCTCTCATAAAAATATATAAATTATCACATTTCCTCCATACTCTTAACTTTATTTTGGAGGAATAATTATAGAAGAATTATTGTGCGCAACATGAAAAAAGAAAAACAAATATTCAAGAAAAATACAATAAAGAAGTGTAAGATCAAGGTATGATTCATTACTGCAGTGACAATGCACCGTGTCTCGATTTTCCCTGATGAAATCGATGAAATCTAAACTTAGAATAGCAGAATTCTCATCTCTGCAAATTCAAAATCTGGATTTGCCATGGAAATCTAGCACCAAATCGAGAAGTCAAATCATCATCGCTGCAAATGCAAAATCCAGATTCGCCATGGAAATCTAGCACCAAATCGAGAAGTCATCATGAAATTTCCTTATATAAGAAGATGTTTCCCGATCAGAAGAGGGAATCAGAGTTGAGAGAAAGCTTAGAGCTAGAAGTCTGAATCCAAATTCTTAATAAGCTTCTCTGTTTTATTTCTTTCACTGGTATCGAGTTATCTTTTCTTTTAAATCATAATAGTGGTTTAGTTGTTGTTTATAAATAAATTCCAGTGAAGGAAATTACTCTAGCTCCTGCTTTTAATTAAATAGGGAGAATTGTTCTTCTTGAATATTTCTTTCTATTTTCTTATTTAATAGACAAGAATAATTCCATTGTTAGTACTAATTCCAGTATGGAGTAATTTTTCTTGTGTTGGGAGAAAGACGGATATTAATATTTCTATATAATAGTAGATATTATTTCTCAAATTCACATGCTTGAGCTAAAACTTTTTATTTAACTTTTATCTGCTTTGATAACTTATGAGACTAAGATAATGTACATAAATTCAGGAATATGAACTTCTCTTTATGTCTCGTTATCAAACACATGTAGTTACGGGATCATGCCAAAATGAAGGAAAGGTTTAGCCTTAACATACCTTAACCTCCTTGAGTCCTTAATAGATTCCAAGCAACTCTTCAAACAACTCAACTCAGTCTACCATAGCATAAGGAAATTCAAAATCGGTGTTGAGTAAAGGCTAAGTCTGTAACTTATGCTAGTAGCCCGTTTATGTAAATTTAGGCAGCATATCCCCTATAAAAAAGGTCTTCTCCAATATCATATACCAACAGCCCAACAACACCAACCAATCTACACAACAACAAGTGCACAAACGTCATACACAAAACTATTATTTAACACGGCGAGCGGCTAGCTTGGATTGGAACCAAACCTCAACTATTTTTCCCATATCCATTGTACTTACAACACCATTAATAGGTCCAGCATATAAAAATATACATTGACATGATATTCCAACCTTATAGCCATCATAAAAGTATCATCAAACAGCCCCACAAGATATAACAACGATATAAACAACTTCTAGGTATTGTGTGGTTACTTCTTCTCCTATTTACAACATCATCAACATACTCAATATATTGACAACCATAAAAACAATAAGAACATTATAACCAAGCTATTCCCCATGATTTCCAGCCATATGAAGTCATATACACAACTCCAAAATAGTCCAATAAGAGACAATAATTTCTTATACAACTTCAAGTTCTATCTTATAAAGCTTCATCCAAATATCTTAACCAACAAATAGATAAGATTAATCCCAAGAAATAGGGTGTTATACATAACTTAAATAATCTGAAAAAACTTGAACCACAGCTTCCCATAGCTTACAAGCACCCTTAATCACATCACAACACCATAGAGACTCTCTTCTTCAATTAGGCTAACTTTTGAGGTTAGGTTTAGGTAAAATACCCTTGGATTCGACTTGGAACAATTGAAAACTTTTAGAGAGGGGTTGAGAGAGTTTGGAAACTGTCCTTGGTAGAAAATAACAAAAAATGAGCCGTCCAAACCCTGTAAAATGTTCAAGGGTCGTCCACCGCATAAGTGGGTCACATTGGAAGCTGCTTGCGCAGTCTCGCAACAATGCGAATATCTCTCTACTCTAATGTCGTATCGACAAACGGTTTAATGCGTTAGAAACTAGACTCGTAGATATTCAATTGTATAGGTGGATCGTCCCTTAATTCCAAGTATATTGGGAGAAATATCAGCTACAGTGTACCTAAGTTTTAGCACATTTATGAATGTAACTTGTGATGACCTTTGCCAACTTTTGTTCCACAATTCGCTTGAATTCAAAATGTAATACACAACTATCATACGACTAAAATAACTCATAATATAACCTCCTTATCATGTTAATCACCATAATACCACACCAAAAATATATTATAACATTCCCAACTTGTCGACTTTCGACGAAACATATTTTCTTCAATTCGTTTAGCTTCTAAGCCTTCAAACCCTCTTGATCTTAAATATTTGTAACCTCCACGTAACATGATTAACTAACTTTGTAAACTTTTCAAATATGATTTCATTTCTAAGCTTACATCAATTGACTTACGACATACTCTTACGTACAAAAATATGAGGTGTAACATCATTCCCCCATTTTGAACATTCGTCCTCAAATGTTGATTGATGCGCTTATCAGTCTCATAACCTATAGATCTTACAAATAATTTAATGTTGTCCTTTCCATCTAGGAAACTGTTCTGTGAATAAATCCAAAGGCCAGGGCATTCCCCCCTCTTTCTCACAGCACGACTTGTGGTCGGAATTCTTCCGATCTCGTAATTGTTGCTACCTTCTGTCATGCAGCCTGAAAGATTTTGTCTTTTTAAGTGCACCTATGCTACTCTTCTCTTCGTTGTCCTCCAGCTTTTAGCCAATTTCTAGGCCTTACTTTGTGAACATATACAGAACTATGACAAGTTGTCCCTCTAAGCATCTATAGGTGTACTAAAGTTCTTCGCTCGGTACTTGTCGAACTTACCACTATTGTTATATCTTGTTTCATAGCCTCGGTTAGATATGATTATGGCTTTACTATATCTAGGTAGCTTATACTATCCCATAACACTTACTTTAATTTATTATTACCAAGGTCCGCTACCCAACTCCAGGTTACTCTCTCGCTGCTTATCCTATATGCATAAATTTAAGTCCCTTAATGCTTCCTCATTATTGTTCTTCTTAAGAATGACAGGCTAATATCATCTCATACTTTCAAACATTCATCCATCTATTGTTGATTCACCTTAATGTTGATCTATAATCTATCACTGATAACTTGAAACCTCTTATGTAATATATTGTCACTAGGGCTCATGTCTCATCTGGAGTTATTTGCCTGATCCACTTAGGGACAATACTATACTTCAATAACCATATTTCATAGCATCCCAACGTTATTTAGCTTATGGGGGTATTTTAATCCTATACAATTCATGAAATCCCTTTTCTTTGAATCATTACCCAATCAAAGGCCTAAATATCATCCTCTTATCTATCGCAATTACACCCTTATTCTATCACTAGGGAAGCATTCCATCTCTTCTAAACGTTCCTAGTCTTAAAATCCTATGAGTTCATTCATGCTATACTAAGTTTTTTATAACTTACAGAAATCATCAGCTCTCTTGTTATGATGGGTTTAATCCCGCCGACTTACCTATTCTTCTCATCTTCTCACTCACCTTTTCTTATTCTTACTCCTATCTACCTAAAATCTTGTCGTTCTACCATACTTTAGCTTGTGACCTACACATATCTATTTATACTACTCGCAACCTTCCTTTAACTTTCTAGCACCATATATTTTCTTATGTTATTCTGGAACCTCAAGCGAGACATCACATCATCTCTAACTCTTCTTTACTCTCTTATCTAGACCTCTCTGTACCTGGAAACCATAGGCTGGAAGATATGCCACCGACGTCATCACTATCATTTCTGGATATTAAATCACGGTGCTTCTAGCCCTCTATCTGAAGTCTAGACTATTCACAACCTTCTACACTTGAGTATCCCGTACCTTTTTTACATTTATCTTTCATACCTTCAAATCATGCATTATATCTTCTATCGCTTTCATAACCTTCCTTCCACATAGATAGAATTCACGTCCATACCTTAAAGCTCTACTATAATACTTGTACCTCTGATGCATACACATTACGGCGGAAGCTTCATACTGACTTCTTATGAGGCTGGTACTCTTCTAAATAGCTTTATCGTAGATCCGTTAAAGAATATGGCCGTTGTACTATCTATCTTGTACTTATGATATTAAGAGTGATTCTACAATGTTCTGAAACACGATTTCTATAATTATCTAGGTCTAATAATCAGACTCCCGATTTACTTAGCTGATGTAACTCTTTTGTTTCCTCTTCACTGTGTCTTTAAGTAGGCTTAAGCTACATTCTGATCTGTGGCTCGGGGTATTAGTTATTACTTTAGCCTTTCGTGGATGCTATGGAGCATCCATGATATAACCTTCTAACAATTCAAGCCTTTGTCTATGACGTGGACTCAATTCTTTATTTTAACTTATACCGGAGCCTCCTATAACTGTAAGAATTTCATCATATATGTTGCATGTATAACACTCTAAAATCTTAGATGTGTCCAAAACATAACTAAATTTGGGTCATTGATCGAATAATTCCTTTCGTTCCATCTCAGATTTCTTTAAAAGTAAGCAATTACTTTTCTTGGTCGTTCTGCCACTGGTTGCATGAATACTTGGCTAATCTTAGTGCCCACATATATTGGAATTTCGTGCAACTCGTATGATCTCAAATATCACTTTTGATTTTTACTTACCGTTTATTAGCCACGATAGATGCCACTTTCTTATGGAGTATATACAAAACTATAGTGAGATAGTTGTTACAAGATCATTTCCTCTTTAGGTCACTGTGCTTAGGTTGAAGCCTCATTCCTTATTTCCTTAGTCATTTGTTGAAGTAATTAGGGGAGACCCTCTGACTCCTGTAAAGCTACGAGCTTATTACATCATATACCTGACAAAATTTTTGATGTTCTTGCTCGCCTATACTTATCCCTAGTTACTTACCTCGCACCCTTGTGCTCGTAGGGTTGCTTCTGAACTAAAATTTTTGAATGTCTTCCTAGTGGCACTCTCTTTTATTTCCATGACATTTATACGGTACCTTTAACTACCCAAACTCCTATCTGAATATTTCTCAAGTATCACAATGTCATATCTACGAGACTGAATTCCCTATGTTGGGGTTCACTATGTTTATCTTGTACGATCTGTCTATTTATCTGTATCATCTTATCTAGCCATAACTGGACTCTTCCTGAATCAACTACTAACTACTTGTTGGTCCATTATCATATCTATATTCCATGTAATCTCGCTTGGATTATTTCCTTTGTCTTAACTTACCTCTCGCACTGGCTCCTTATGTATCCAGTGTTCATTCGCACTTATTTATCAATAATATCCTGGGCGGGAACCCTTACTACATCTCCCCGCCACCGTGCTTGTATAATGTTCTAGAGTCATAACATATCTGTAGGATCTGAATAAATGCAATCTCACCCATTTTGCCTTTTTACCGCATTCTTCCTTTACTAGTCCATAGTTACCTCTTCATTTTGGGCATCTTTTCACATCTTCACCGACTCTTACCCTCCTTGCGGTGACCCTTCTATACCAGGGATTATTG
Organism: Nicotiana otophora; assembly: GCA_000715115.1. Taxonomy (NCBI): domain Eukaryota; kingdom Viridiplantae; phylum Streptophyta; class Magnoliopsida; order Solanales; family Solanaceae; genus Nicotiana; species Nicotiana otophora. Next base: position 11,212 of record AWOL01S0033104.1, read on the forward strand.
AATTTCTTACGTGCGAGGGTAACACCTAGTGTAACTGGCACACTAAGTCACTTAAGCATAACTCTGCTTACATTGCTTGTTTTAGGGAAGCGTCTTCCTGAATGACCTTTAAAGGTTATTCTTCCATTGTCCATTCAATCATTTCCGGAATACGATTTATGAAATTCTTACGATGCCGACTATTATCGAATCCTTCGGTCCCTAAATCATGTTCGGTCCTTTTTTTTTGTTTACTAGCCTATGTTGATTTCTATTACTCCGGGGAGGTTTAACTTAGTCTTCTGGTAATTACGTTGGAGTCGCCAACTCATTTTCTCGAAATGAGGATATGACTTTATGGCTTATAGTCTTTTTTAGTCTCAAGGCCTGTCTCCTCTTGTCTTTTCCTCTACTTGACTATAGACTATGTCATCCTGTCATATTATGATATACCGTTATCACCCTTTTATCACATCTTACTCATAATGCTTTATTTACTCTCTTCTTATTCTCCTGCTAATACTTGTGTTTATTACCTTTTTCTGAAAACTTCAACAAAGCATTCTTTCACTTTCATCGCCCCTTGCTCTATCTCACAAGCTCTTCGGGTTGCCTACTATATTCTTTTTACTATGGGTCGGAGTTATACTAAGGTAAATATTTATCCCTTCTAGGATGCCACTACATGTCTTCTGATATTTTTGAACATTCTAGTATTCATATCTGACTGTACTATTCTAGACTGCACCATCTGGCATGCACGATCTAATAGGGCCTCAAATAGGGCCACGTCGCCAATAATTTCCTCTCTACTATTGCCCTTACCTACTACTGTGTTAGCCGTCTGACTAGCTGTAATTTTTCTAGTTGCAAGCATCTCTATAATCAGCAAACATAATTCTCTGCTCGAACTCTTATGACTCAGATCTAAAGTACGATGTGTATTTGAAATAAGGGTAACAGACTCCTAAATTCCTTGTAGCTTCCTGTTTATATAATATGGTGCACAACACATCTATAAACAAGGCTCTACTAGACACGGCTTGTAGACTCCCTATGATAGAATTACCCTGATACCAAGTTTGTCATGCCCAAAACCTAAAGAGGTGTGGCCGGCACCCGGTGCCATACTCAGCCCAAGCGTACCACTCTGTAACTGTGAACTCTGGAGGGGTAATGTAACACCCCAAAAAATTTTGAAGTACTTAAGCGCTATTAAGAAAGCTGATGTGCACTAATTATATTATTTTGTGTGCAGACGAGGACTATTAATATTATGGATATCAATTGGATATGATAATAAGTGTACGAGGCATATTATAAGTGATGTGGGGCTTAAGGAGAGATATTACATGATAGACTAAAGTCTCAAATGGGTACGCAAAAGACCAAATGTTGGATGAGTATATCTACAAATATATAAGGATTTATATGATAGATGACCTATCAAATTAAAGATCTTCGATTCTAGTTTCTAACGCTTCAAACCGTTTGTCATTTGGACACTCATACAAGAAGTTATCACCAAATTACCAAAGGCTGGCAGAATGCAATTCTGCGACCGTAGAACCATTATGCGATCGCAGAAGTGGTTATGTGACCGCAAATTGGCTGCAGACTTGTCCAGTGAAGACCATTTTTGGGCATCAGTTTTGCGATGCATTGTGCGGCCCACATACCAATTGTGCGGTCCATTTTGCGACCGCAGAACTGAGTTTGGAGGGTTAATTTTCCTATTTTCATAACTCGACTCCATTTTGATAAATAGCCTTTAGGGCTTATTTTGGGGTGTTTTCTGAGGTTTTAGAGAGAGGTAAGAGAATTGTAGATAGAGAAGGAGGAAACATAAAATTCTAATCATCCATTCTTGCACCAATCATCAAGAATCAAGGAAGCCAATCACAAGATCTTCATCTATGAGGTAAGATTGAAACCCCTAGTCTTCAATTTCGAGTTTGGGGTAAACAATGGTTGATTAGGAGTATGATTCTTGGGTAAGACAGAATTATTTATACATGCTTATACAAATAAGTTTTGTGGTAAGATTATTGAGCTTAAATAAGTAAAGATTGGGTTGTAGAATGAAGGAAATCTTGTAGAAGATCCTTCTAGCCAAATTTGCACACCTAGTGTTTGATAAAATACTCAAATGAGCTGAAACCACGAATATCTTCCTAATTATGGTTTAATTTTGTTATGTCTCAAAATATATTGGGATTGCTAGAATATCCGAAACGTTGTAGTAATTTAAGGAAAGCTCAAAGGGAGGTATGTTAGCTAAACTAGCTCTTAGAATTGAATTCCATGATGTTCCCATAAGTTTAAAGTATGGTTGGTTCAAGCTCCTTATTCTCATGTTTCGACTTGTTCCTAATAAATTCGATTGTCCCAAATAAGCAAAGTGCCAATAATTATGTATTCAAAACATGTTACGAATGTTCCTATCCCATTATATTATCCTTTGGGAATGTGTTCAAGAATGATATGTGTATTAAAATGCTATGTCTTTGAGTCATGTTTCAAATGAAGGTTATGATGCCAAATTGTGTTAGAAAATCCCAATATGCTTAAGACTCTTAATTGCTCATATGCGTACCTACAGTCTTGATTGGTGTCTTATTGTAGATAATCTATAAAGATGGTTGGAAGTGAAATAAGTGAAGTGGGGATATAAAGTGTTGCCAACGTGCCAAGAGTGAAAGTTATACTAGTGGCCAATGGTGCCAATGAAATGAAATGATGTGAGAAAGGTTATGAAATGAGCCTTGATTCAACTATTCCGAATTGACTTCGTTAATAGAATTACCTAAAAGCTTAGGAACTCAAGTCATGCCCATATGTGGCTGTTTTAATAAATGCTATGCTTTGTGAGTATTTTCAACGTGTTTTGCATTCTTACATATTCGTGAGTGAAAATTGTGTATTGACCTTTTTGGGAAAAAGTATTTCAAGAATAAATAGTGTGTTACTTGTTGATGATTTTAACTTGTGCATCAATTGCCAATTATTTTACTCCATTTCTCGGAAAGAAATATATTGTGCTTAAATTGTTCATTTCTAATGAACTTAAAGTTGTGATTTCCGAAATATTATATATGTTGATATTTATGATGATGATACATGAGAGGGAAGAAATAAAAGTGTGGAATATCAAATACGTCCATCGTGCCTTGAATAAAGAATCTTTTGAATGGCCAAAAGAGCCAAGGGAACATTGTTGTTGTTATTGGTTGAAAATAGTAGTGGAGATTTATACAAAGTGAAAGATGTTGAGGTGAGTACAATTGTATTTATATTACCTTTGTGTGCAAATCAAATCAAAAATATTTTTGGGAGCATCATTAGCAAAACCGAGGAAGGGTGGGTCGTAAAGCCCACACCGGAAACTACACGTGCCGATGCAGGGGTGGATTGTGATTATTCCCCTTATTTGGGAAGAAAAATAAATATTGGAGAAATTGTGATATTATTCCCCTTAATTGGGATGTAACTGGTAATAATTATTAATTGGAAAAGTCAACCCACATGACATATGTGGGAAGGTGGCCTAGCTGATCGGGTGGAGATCGGACGCCATGTTGCGCACATAGTGGTACTATTCCTGGTAACAACTTTCTTTCGCATCACATATCAAACCACATTGTTCGTGGGGAGATGGCCTAGCCGATCGGGTGTGATTGGACTCCGTGCTAATAAAGATGGTGGTATATCGGTGCTAATTATCTCCCAACCAAAATTTGTATATGAAGTTTGTATTTTGAAAATTATTATGTTTTAACTGAACATTTGGATATTGTTGATTTTGACTTATTGTTTCTATGTATTACTTTTTCTTATATGGGCATTCTATTTTGAAAGAAGACTTTTAGCTATACATACTAGTGTTATTCGATGGTACTAACGTCCCTTTTCCCTGGGGCACTTCATCTTTAATGGATACAGGTGGTTCTACAGCAGGCGGCCTTAATCAGTGATGGCAGTACACTCTTTTCAGCTATTTTGGTGAGCCCCACTTCATTTTGGGATCATGTATATTTTGATGTTGCAATTTGTGTTTTGAGGTATAGCCGGGGCCTTGTTGCCGGCATTTCCATTTTATTCTTCTGTTATAATTAGAGGCTCCGTAGACAAGTTGTGGGTTGTGGTTGATGTTGTAAATTGAACTAGAAATGTTGGTATTTGAAAATCATGTTTTTCATTAATTCTATAAACTCGTATATTTTGAAAATTATGAATGAAGCTGCTAATGGGAATGAAATGAAAGTTGTTAATGAAATATTTTCAGTGTTTGATTAATGGAATACATCTCCTCTTTATTCATGGATGAGTTTGGGTAGAAGGAAATCTAACAGGCTTGCTCGGCCGGGTTCTCTTAGTTGAGCGCCGGCCGCGCTCCTTGAGTTTAGAGCATGACAAACTTGGTATTTGAGCCTAAGGTTTTGAAGTGTCCTAGGATATCTCGGAGCCGTGTCTAGTAGAGTCCTTCTTATCGGTGTGTTGTCGACCACATCTATAATGAGGAGGCTACTTGGACATTTAGGAATTTCATACTTCTTTGAAACTCCATATCGTGCGATAAAGCTCAAGATAGGAAGCTAATTTCCTCACCATCTCTCATTTTCTAGATGAGTAATCCACGAGTTCGAAGTAGCGAGGAGGGAATGACCGCGCCATTGAATCTGGGGGAAATTGCACATGAGTTCATTGGGAGAATGCGTCGAGCCGTGGAAGGGTTGGAATAACTTGTTACTAAGGGAAGTGTCATTGTTCCGACCAATGTCACTGCACCACTAGATCGCGTGGTGAGAGTATCTGAGAAGCGAAAAAGGGTTGTTGGTACTAATGAGCCAAATTATTTGGTTTGCAAGAAGAATCACTTGGGGAGATGTTGGATGACTCTTGAAATATGTTATGGTTGTGGAAAGAGGGGGCACAATAATAACAAATTCCCTAGGTTGGGTACAACTATCCCGGTCTGCCCAGTATGCGAGAAGGAACATTTGGCATCGTGTTGTGAGTATGCTTGGCAACGTGTTTGGGGTTTTAGATCTGGGCAATTCAAAAGGCCCACATAGCAAACATGTACTGGAATTGTTACTCCCGCATTGGAAGCTTGGAGAAAGGATAAGGGGGATACTTATGATGTATGCGGAAAGGGTAAATACTAGGTCAGTGAGGCAAGTTAGTTTAGTGGACCTCATCCCCGTTGTGTGATGTGTGGGAGATGTCATCCGAAAGTATGTCACTATGGTACCAATGTATGCTACATGTGTGGTATGACGGGTCACTTTCAAAGAGATTGTTATTTGTCTCGCCAGAGCATGGGCAGGGGTGTGGCATAGCCAGCCAGTTTTGTAGCTACTACATCTACAGCGCCTCCCCTAGCTCGAGGCACTATAATGCTCGCAGGGCTTGGAGCATCTAGGGGTGGTATTCAGAGCTCGGGAGGACCCAACAGGTTTTATCCTATGAGGAGGCATCAAAAGTCGGAGGCTTCTCCAGATGTGGTTACAGGTATATTGACTGTCCAATCTCATGATGTACATGCTTTTGTTGATCCTGGTTCCAACTTTGTCATATGTCAAATCCTTATGTTGCTATGGAATTTGGGATAGATCCAGAACAACCTTATGAGCTATTTTATGTATTTTAAGATCATGTACATAGTCCCTACATTATCAATGCATACTAGGAAACTCTATGCCTCATTTGTTGAATCAATGATGTCATCACCATGATTAACCATGTCAGCGCTATTGGTAGTAACCTTCATGTCCCTTAGGATATAACCTCCTAAAATGTCGTGCTCAGCACATTGATGGATTCTTGAATAATTCTATCCAATCTCAAACCTCGTTGTTCATATTTATAGTAATCTATGGGGATTGTAGGTTCAAACATGTCAAAGAAGAAGCGTCATCCAGTGAACCAACATATTGGATTGGAAGTTTTATGGTAATATTAAAGCTAGCACATCTTAGAGTAATTGTTAGAGGTCGCCAAAGGTTTAGTTTAGGTGTTTGGCGTAGGGATTTAGAGTTGAAGAAAGTGAACAGGTTATTCTAAAGATTTTCCCTATGAATATATTGGGTGAATTGTTAAGGAAGGTAAAGTATGTGTAGTCACATTAGGCCTTATGAAATCTTGAAGGAAATAGGCCAAACTATGAGTATAATATCTCCCTATTATTGTCTTCCGTGTACCCGGTGTTTCATGTGTCTATGTCTAAGAAGGTGAAGTTAATGGATAATTGGATTATGAGGAGCAACTAATTGCTATCCTTGTTAGAAAAGTCCAGGAGTTGAGATTGCCTCCATTAATGTGTTATGGCAAAGTTTGTAAGTCGAGGAGGCCACCTTGAGGGTCAAACGTGTTAAGGAAATAAAATGTTCTCACTTGAGTGTATAGTCAAGTGATTGTGATTTGAAAAGTACTTTCTATGTGTTATAATTTAAATATGTGCAGCTCATGTCCAGATAATGCCTGTAATGATGAGACTAGTGATGTTGGTATACATGGTGATGCTTTGTCAAGTTATGGATGTGCTGATAGGTTGATTTTGGTGATTATCTGACAGGTGGATAGGCCCAGTTACAGGGGAAACTCTGTCGACATTTTTAAAAATTTATAAAGATAGCCAAATTTTAAGGGCCATAAGTAAGTTGAGATTTTGGAAAGGAAGTATAAGACCCATGTAGTCATAAGCGCCTATGTATATTGGTTGGAGATAAAATGATGGTAACTCTATTATTAGAAGTGACTTTTAAAACATTTGAGGACGAATGTTCATAAGCGGGGGAGAATGTGACACCCCGAAAAAATTTGAAATAGTTAAGAGCTATTAAGAAAGTTGATGTGCGCTAATTATATTATTTTGTGTGTAGACGAGGACTATTAATATGATGGATATCAATTGGATGATAATAAATGTACGAGGTATATTATAAGTGATGTTGGGCCTAAGGAGAGGCCTAAGTCCAAGTCAAGTTAGATATTTCATGATAGACTAAAGTCTCAAATGGGTACGCACAAGACCAAACTTTGGACGATCATATCTACATACATATATATATATATATATATATATATAAGGATTTATGTGATGTATGACCTATCAAATTAAATATCTTTGAGTCTAGTTTCTAACATTTCAAACCGTTCATCATTTAGACACTCATACAAGAAGTAATCACCAAATTATCAAAGGCTGGCAGAATGCGATTATGCGGCCAATTCTGCGACCACAGAACCATTATGCGATCGCAGAAGTGGTTATGCGACCACAAAATGGTCGCAGACCTGTCCAGTGAAGCCCATTTCTGGGCATCAATTTTGCGGTGCATTGTGCGACCCATATACCAATTGTGCAGCCCATTATACGACCGCAGACCTGAATTCGAAGGGTTAATTTTTCAATTTTCATAACCCGATCCCATTTTGATAAATAGCCTTTGGGGCTTATCTTGGGGTGTTTTATGAGGGCTTTAGAGAGAGGTAACAACATTTTAGATAGAGAAGGAGGAAACCTAACATTCAAATCATCCAATCTTGCACCAATCATCAAGAATCAAGGAAGGCAATCACAAGATTTTCATCTAAGTGTTAAGATTCAAACCCCTAGTTTTCAATTTCAAGTTTGGGATAAACGATGGTTGATTAGGAGTATGATTCTTGGGTATGAGAGTATTACTTATTCATGCTTATACCAATAAGTTTTGTGGAAAGACTGTTGAGCTTAAATAAGTAAAGATTGGATTGTAGAATAAAGGAAATCTTGTAGAAGAATCTTGTAACCAAATTTGCGCACCTAGTGTTTGATAAAATGCTCAAATGATGGCAAGACGGTGGAAAAAACTGGTAATGGCGAGCTCAACTGTAACTCCGGCGACCATAGGACAACAAAAATTCACTCCATTAACGTTTGGTAGCTTTTTTCCAACTCGATTTCAACCAATTCGGGAGGAAATTGAAAGTAATTTTGAAAAGGAATGTAACAGTGAAAATGAATGGAACAATGCAGATCTAATTGCGGAGAAGGAGGTTCAGAAGGGCAAAAGTCATATGCCAAAAATACCTAGAAGATTTCAATTCTCAAGGGAGGATCATTTGTTCAACCTTCCCCAACCCTAGATCAACAAGCACCAACAGCTCAAGGAGAAAACATGCTGAATTAACATGCAAAAGATCTGAGGCAACAAAATCGCAATTCTCAAATGGGCATGCGACTGGACTATGTGCCTCCTAGTCATCGAGATGGTAAGATTGTAGTTCAAATTATTAATGAAGATGTTCAAAAGCTAAATGACTACTGGGCCACTGCTTTAATTGGCTATGTACTAGGTGATACTCCATACAATAAATCTATGGAGGCTTTTATTACATATGTCTGGGATTTTGTTTCGAAGCCACAAATACTTTATCACAATGATGGATACTATGTGTTTAGATTCTCAACAATTGAGGACATAGATCTAGTGATGCAAGCAGGTCCATACTCGTACCACAATAAGCCGCTTATTTTACAAAACTGGGAAAGAGATTTTCATTTCGATCTTAAATGCATCACCACCATTCCTTTGTGGGTAAATTTCCCAAGCTTGCATGTTGGGTACTAGACCGCAGATGCTCTTAGCAAAGTGGCTAGCGCTATTAGATACCCTATGTACACTGATAGATATACAGCTGATCTCAACAAAATCTCATATGCGAGAGTCTTAGTAAAGGTTGATATCACAAAATCAATGCTGGAGAGTATAGAAATTGATACTCTGTTAGGAAACTATTCAGCAACAAATTGTCTTTGAGTGGAAACCTAAATTCTGCAGTGACTGTAATCATTTTGGACATGTCAACTTTGTGTGTTGGAGGAACAAACAACAGAACAATGATGAGGCAGAATTTAAAGCACCAAAAAGAAGGAACAGAGCAAGAAAGAAAAAGATAGTGCAGGAATGGAAGCCAAAGGAACAGATAGAGCAAGGTGATGTAGAAGATGCAAAAAGGAAGGGAGATCAACAAGAAGGAGTTGGAAATGACAAACAAAAAACAGTTGTTATAGACTCTCCAACTCAATTGCTCAGAAGGAATGGTGAATGTAGAATTCAGCATAGACAGAGTGTTGAAATAGAACAGCAGTCTCGAAATGAAGATGGCACCAATACAAATAGATTCATGATTCTTGCAGAGTGTGTGCCAAGCACTTCTAAAGCAGCAGAGACTGGGATTGATCCTGCACTCAAACCCCTATGATTGTGTGTACTTGGAACATTAGAGGGCTAAACAAGCCCTAAAAACAAAAGGAGCTGAGCCTCTTTCTGCACAAGAATAAAATCGACATCTTTGGATGTTTAGAAACTAGAGTAAAGGAAAGAAAGGCAAAACCTATATTGAACAGGTTTGCTAGGGACTGGGGCTATTGCTGTAATTATACCCATGCTGTAAATAGTAGGATTTGGCTAATATGGAGATCATACCTAATAGTCAAAATACTCAAAATTCATAAGCAATTCATCCACTGCTTTGTGGAGGATCCAACAACAAACTTCCAGATTCTGTTGGCAGTAGTCTATGCTAGGAACAAACTTCAGGAAAGGGAAATTCTATGGCATGATTTGCAGCTATTAGGAAGTCAGATACAAACACCATGGCTCATTAGTGGGGACTTCAACAATGTGTTGAGCACTGATGATAGAATAGGACAACCAGTTACATCTGGAGAGGTGCAAAACTTCAAGCAATGTATTGACAGCATGCAACTGACTCCACTTAGGACAAAGGGATGACTTTTCACCCGGTGTAACAAGCAACAAGCAAGTACTAGAGTGTACAATAAAATTGATTGGGCATTTGAAAACTTCAGCTGGACTCAGATATATGGGCACTTAGAAGAAGAGTTTTTAGACCCTGGAGTATTTGATCACTCTCTAGTTGTGATTCAATAATGGAAGAGGAGAGCTACTTATCACAATCCATTCAAGCTCTACATGGTGACAATGGACCACCAAAACATCACACCTTTGGTGAATAGAGTATGTCAACAGCAGGAAAGAGGGGATCCTATGTCACTCATATGGAAGAAGATCAAACGAATAAAAGATTAGGCTAAGGGATTGAACAAATCCATGGCAGGCTATGAACAAAGGTTGAATCAAGCAAGGCACAGTTTAGAATGTGTACAAGCAGTAGTTGTCATTAATCCCTTTGATCAAATGCTGATTGAGCAGGAGAAACAAAGTATTAGTGAATTGGAAAAATGGAGCATAATAGAAGAAAGAATCTTGAGGCAGAAATCTAGAGCAACCTGGATTGATTATGGAGACTCAAATTCAAAATACTTCTATGCACAGATGAAAATAAGGGCCAGCAAAAATGCCATCACATCAATATATAATGAAATGGGAGTGAAGATAAATGATCCAAAAGCTGTGGAAAAAGAATTTCTTACCTTCTTTACAAAGCTAATGGGGAAGGCAAATGTATTGATGCCTTTCCCAAACACAAGTTTCATAAAAGCAGGAAACTGCCTTACCTCAAAGCACCAACAAGAATTGATAATGGACATAACACATGAGGAGATTGATGTAGCTATTAGGGACATGCCAAATGATAAAGGTCCAGGAGTGGATGGATTACCTATAGAATTTTTCACTAAGTAATGGGAGACTGTGAAACAGGACATCTATGAGGCAGTGAAATATTTCTTTCATACAGGGAAAATGATGCCAGCATGGAACTGTACTGCTATTACATTGATCTCTAAAATCCCAGCACCAACTCAGGTGAAAGATTACAGGCCAATAGCATGCTGCTCTACACTGTATAAGATTGTTGCCAAGATACTGACCAACAAAATCAAGAAAGTGATAGAGGTGGTTATTGGAAAATCACAATCAGCATTTATTGAAGGAAGGAGCATTATTGACAACATCCTATTTAGCCATGAACTTTTCAAGGGTTATAATAGGAAAGGTATATCCCCCAGATGTGTGTTGAAAGTGGATATTAGAAAGGCATATGATTCCTTGGACTGGCAGTTCCTCAAGTGCATGCTACCAGACCTTGGATTCCCTCAAAAATTTATCCACTGGGTCATAGAATGTGTGACTACAGTGTCATACTTATTGGTGCTCAATGGAGGCCTTACCAAACCATTTCAGGCTAAGAGAGGAATCAGACAAGGAGACCTCATGTCTGCCTACCTCTTTGTAATTGCAATGGAATACTTATAAAGGGAGATGAATCAGCTACCATTGATAAAGGAGTTCAAGTATCACCCACGATGCAAAAAGCTAGGAGTGACTCACATTTGTTTTGCTGATGACTTACTCATGTTTTGCAGGGCAGATATTAATTCATTGACCATAATGCAGGAAACCTTTCAAAGGTTCTCTGATGCATCTGGCCTTCAGGAAAATGCAGACAAAAGTTCTATATACATTGCTGGTATATACTAGGATCTTAAAGACTCATTGAAAAATTTGACAGGGTATACATAGGGATCCATACCTTTCAAATACTTGGGAGTTCCCTTGTCTGCTAAGAAATTGAACATTCGACAATGTCTATCATTGGTGGAGAAGATCACAGAAAGAGTCAACTGCTGGTCAACAAATATTCTATCATATTCAGGGAGAGCACATCTTATTAAGTCTGTGATCTTTGGTATGCAGACTTATTGGGCTCAAATCTTCATATTGCCCAAGAAAATCATGAAACTGATTGAGACTATTTGTAGAACATACCTATGGACTAGTACTAGTACTACATCTAGGAAAGCACTAATAGCGTAGGACAATGTATGCTAGCCAAAAGCTGTAGGGGGTTAAACATCATCAACATGGGATTATGGAACAAAGCAGCAGTCCTAAAGCAATTATGGGCATTGGCAGAGACAAAGGATACACTCTGGATCAAATGGGCACATTTCTACTACATAAAACAAAGAGATATTGACATAATGGCCACACCTAAGACAAGCTGCTTGGGTGGTCAGGAAGATTATAGATGCAAAACAAGTATTGCTACAGATGAACACAATGCACACCAACCTTAATGCAAAGCTGACAACTATAGAGATCCAGGGCAGATTTCAAATACAGAAGGCATATATTCAATTGTTACCTCAACTCCCAAAGGTTGGCTGGAAGAGTATACATATGCATTCACAGATCCATCCAAGATTCAAGTTCCACTTATGGCTGGCAATCCATCAGGGACTAGCTACCGTGGATAGATTGTAGAAGTTTGGAATCCAAGTACCATTGGATTGTGCATTCTGTGCAATGAGCATTGAAACATTTAGTCACCTATTTTTTGATTGCTCTTGTACTAGCATAGTATGGAAAAGAATACTAAACTGGTTGGACCATAACAAGAGAATAGGCAGCTGGCAAACTGAGATAGAATGGGTGAGCACTCTAGCTAAGAGGGAAGCTGGTATGGCAGTAATTACCACTTCAGCTTTTGCCATAGTAGTATACTGTATCTGGCGTGAAAGAAACTCCATCAGATTTAACAAAGGAAGATTTGATGCTGGTGTGATTTGTAAGGAAATTTCAATACACATGCACATACAAGAGAGATCAAAGAGAAAATGGCAGTCAACATTGCAAAGCTTGAATCATTACTTGTAGGCCAAAATGCTGACTCATATTTTGTTTAGAAGTGTAATTAGTATAGTCTAATTTTGTAATTGTAATTAGGAGGCTGATGGTCAGCATCAATCTGGCTTTGTAAAGACAATTGTTTTGATGAAATGGAAAGTCTGTTTAATAAAAAAAATGCTCAAATGAATTTAAACCATGAATATCTTCCTAATTATAGTTCAATTTTGTTATGTCTCAAAATAGATTGGGATTTCTAAAATTTCTGGAACGTTGTAGTAATTTAAGGAAAGCTCAAAGTGAGGTATGTTAGCAAAACTACTCTCTTAGAATTGAATTCCATGATATTTCCGTAAGTTTCAGGTATGGTTGGTTCAAGCTCCTTATTCTCATGTTTCGAGTTGTTCCCAATAAATTCGATTGTTCCGAATAAGCAAAGTGTCATGAATTATGTATTCAAAACATGTTACAAATGTTACTATCACATTATGTAATCCTTTGGAAATATGTTTAAGAATAGTATGTGTATTAAAATGCTATGTCTTTGAGTCGTGTTTCAAATGAAGGTTATGATGCCAAATTGTGTTAGAAAATCCCAATATACTTAAGACTCTTAATTGCTCATATGTAAACCTAAAGTATTGATTGAAAATGCCTTATTGTGGATAATCTATAAATATGGTTGAAAGTAAAATAAGTGAATTGGGGATATAAAGTGTGGCCAATGTGCCAAGAGTGAAAGTTATACTTTTGGCCAATGGTTCCAATGAAATAAAATAATGTGAGAAAGGTTATGAAATGAGCCTTGATTCAACTATTCCGAATTGACTTCGAAAGTAGAATTACCTAAAAGTTTATGAACTCAAGTCATGCCCATATGTGGTTGTTTTAATAAATGCTATGCTTTATGAGTATTTTCAATGTGTTTTGCGTTCTTACATGTTCGTGAGTGGAAATTGTGTATTGTCCTTTTTGGAAAAAAGTATTTCAAGAATAAATGGTGTGTTACTTGTTGATGATTTTAACTTGCGCATTAATTTCTAATTATTTTACTCCATTTCTCGGAAAGAAATCTATTATGCTTAAATTGTTCATTTCTAATGAACTTAAAGTTGTGGTTTTTAGAATATTATATATGTTGATATTTATGATGATGATACATGATAGGGAAGAAATTAAAGTGTGTAATATCAAATAAGGGCATCGTGCCTTGAATAAAGAATCTTGTGAATGTCCAAAAGAGCCAAGGGGACATTGTTGTTCTTATTGGTTGAAAATACTAGTGGAGATTTATACAAGGTGAAAGATGTTGAGGTGAGTATAATTGTATTTATATTAAATTTATGTGCAAATCAAATTAAAAATATTTTTGAGAGCATCATTAGCAAAACCAAGGAAGGGTGGGTCATAAAGCCCACACCTAAAACTACACGTGCCGGTGTAGGAGTGGATTGTGATTATTCCCCTTATTTAGGATGAAATTAAAATATTGGTGACATTGTGATATTATTCCCCTTAATTGGGATGAAACTGGTAATAATTATGGATTGGAAACGTCAACCCACACGGCATATGTGGGAAGGAGGCCTAGCTGATCGAGTGGAGATCGGACGCTATGTTGTGCACATGGTGGTACTACTCTTGGTAACAACTTTCTTTCGTATCACATGTCAAACTACATTGTTCATGGGGAGATGGCCTAGCCAATCGGGCATGATCGTACTCTGTGCTAACAAAGACGGTGGTATATCGGTGCTAATGATCTCCCAACCAAAATTTGTATATGAAGTTCGTATTTTGAAAATTATTATATTTTAACTGGACATTTGGATATTGTTGATTGTGACTTGTTGTTTCTATGTGTTACTTTTTCTTATATGGGTATTCTATTTTGAAAGAGGACTTTTAGGTATACATACTTGTGTTATTCGACGTACTAACGTCCCTTTTGTCTGGGGCGCTGCATCTTTAATGGATGCATGTGGTTCTACAGCTGACGGCATTGATCAGTGATAGCAGTACACTCTTTGCAGCAGATTTGGTGAGCCCCACTTCATTTCAGGGTCATATAACTTTTGATGTTTTACTTCTTGTTTTGAGGTATAGCTGGGGCCTTGTTGCCGGCATTTTCATATTACTCTTCTGTTGTAATTAGAGGCTACGTAGACATGTTGTGGGTTGTGGTTGATGTTGGAAATTTAACTAGAAATATTGGTATTTGGAAATCATATTTTTCGTTAATTCTATAAACTCATAATATTTTGGAAATTATGAATGAAGTTGCAAATGAGAATGAAATAGAAGTTGCTAATGAAATCTTTTCAGTGTTTGATTAATGGAGTACATCTCCTCTTTATACATGGATGAGTTTGGGTAGAAGGAAATCTAACAGGCTTGCTCGGTCGGGTTCTCTCGGTTGAGTGCCGGTCGCATTCCTCGAGTTTGGGGCGTGACAGGTAACCCTCAACTTAGGCCGATGAGGCCATAATTTGAATCGTCTAAAATGACGTTTCTCTTATCTGTGGGGTAAACATAACCAAAAGTTGATATATATAACTGTGCAGGCCGACGAAGCCGCCATGAACATCTACTGATATACAAAATATATAGGACTCGTCTACAAGCCTCTAGAGATTATTGTATCATGGTCGGGATAGGGTCTTGACCTACCCATCAAACCTGTATAAAAAATGGATTCCAAGGTCTAGACCTGGTAATTCCGAGAGAGTGGAGCTTACCAACCAAGATGATGTTTGACTTTGTCTGCTGGGAAGGTCTATCCAGTTATCTATGAGGAACTACAAGCATGAAATGCAGTGTCCTCAGCAAAAGAGACATCATTACAAAATAATGTACCAACTACGTAAGGTAACAGAATAACTGAAAGCTGAAACTGAACTGATAATATAATAACTGATAGTAACTGGGAGTGAAAGATAATCTGAAGATATGCTTACCTGCTGATACTGACTCAACTCTCTCAATATAGTAAGTAAAATAGTTGTTTGGCCTTATAAGGCTCGGTATGTGTAACTGCTCTCCCATAGTAGGCTCGCTCATATGCGCTCGGCCATACTAGGGTCTGTATCTTGGTCATTCTGGGCTCGCTCATAGGCGCTCGACCATACTAGGCTCTGTATCTCGGTCATTTTGGGCTCTCTCATAGGCGCTCGGCCACAGTAGGCTCGGTATATAACTTACCATCTGATCAGAGGTTGCCCAATAGGAGCCTGCCCGCCGATTATAACTCGATGGTGGTGTAAATAGTGTAATATTGTCCAATAGGGGCCTGCCCACCGATTATAGCTCGATGGTGATGAAAATACTGTAATATTATATATATATATATATATATATATATATATATATATACCCTCTACTCTCTTGACTGGAAGAAAATAATACTTAACTGAATATAAAGTCCCGATAAGGGAGAACATGATAACTTATGAGACTAGGATAATGTAGATAAATTCAGGAATATGAACTTCTCTTTATGTCTCGTTATCAAATACATGTAGTTATGGGATCATGCTAAAATGAATAACAGCTTTAGCCTTAACATACCTTAACCCCATTTAGTCCTTAATAGCTTCCAAGCAGCTCTTCAAACAACTTAACTCAGTCTACCATAGCATAAGGAGATTCAAAATCGGTGCCGAGTAAAGGCTAAGTCCGTAACTTGAGCTAGTAGCTCGTTTATGTAAATTTGGGCAGCATATCCCTGTAACAAGGGCCTTCTCCAATACCATATACCAACAGCCCAACAACACCAATCAATCTACACAATAACAAGTGCACAAACGTCACACACAAAACTACTATTTAACACGACGAGCGGCAAGCTTGGATTATAACCAAACCCCAACTCTTTTTACCATCTCCCCTATACTTACAACACCATAAATAGGTCCAGAATATAAACATATACATTGACATGACATTCCAACCTTATATCCATCACAAAAGTGATATCAAACAGCCCCATGAGATAAAACAACGGCATGGACAACTTCTAGGTATTGTGTGGTTGCTTCTTCTCCTATTTACAACATCAACAACATACTCAATATATTGACAAGCATACCAACAATAAGAAAATTATAACCAAGCTATTCCCCATGATTTCCAGCCATATGAAGTCATATACACAACTCCAAAATAGTCCAATAAGAGACAATAATTTCTTATACAACTTCAAGTTCTATCTTGTAATTCTTCATCCAAATAACTTAACCAACACATAGATAAGATTAATCCAAAGAAATAGGGTATTATACATACCTTAAATAATCTGAAAAAATGCTAACCTTAGCTTCCCTTAGTTTACAAGCACCCTTAATCACATCACAACACCATAGAGACTCTCTTCTTCACTTAGGCTATCGTTTGGTTAGGTTTAGGTAAAACACCCCTGGATTCGACTTGGAACTATAGAGGTGCTGAGACAGTTTGGGAACTGTCCTTGGTTGATAATGACCAAAAAGGAGCCGTCCAAGCCCTTTAAAATGTTCAAGGGTCGTCCACCGCCTAAGTGGATCCCATTGGGAGCTGCTTGCGCAGTCTCGCAAAAATGCAAACATCTGTCTACTCCTATGTTGTATCGATGAACGGTTTAATGAGTTAGAAACTAGACTTGTAGATCTTCAATTTTATAGGTTGATCATCGTGTAATTCAAAGTATAATGGGAGAAAAGCTCAGCTACATTTTAACTAATTTTCAGCACATTTATGAATGTAACTTGTGATGACCTTTGCCAACTTTTGTTCTACAACTCGCTTGAATTCTAAATGTAATACACAACTATCATACGAATAAAATAACACATAACATAATCTCCTTATCATGTTAAGCACCCTAATACCACCCCAAAAGTACATGTTATAACATTCTCAACTTGTCGACTTTCGACGAAACTTATTTTCTTCAATTCGTTTAGCTTTTAAGCCTTCAAACCCTCTTGATCTTAAATATTTGTAACCTCCACATTAACATGATTAACTAACTTTGTAAACTTTTTGAAGATGATTTTATTTCTGAGCTTGCATCAATTGACTTACGACATAATCTTACGTACGAAAACATGGGGTGTAACATGCTTTTAAAGTTAGACGTTACTTGATTTATTAACATTTATCTATCTTTTACTACATATTAACTGTTTATAAATTCTGTAATCGATATAGGTGGAAGAAATAAAATGGTTAATTGTAGTATTGACAGATGTTAATATTTATTCAGTAACATCTATCTCTTTTATGTTATAATTAATTTTACACTTATTTATAATCGAGAGAGATGAATAGTGTAATAATCAGTTATAACAAGTAGGGTAACCGAAAAGGATTTAGTAACAAGAGCATGTTTTAGTTTAATCATATATTTCTGGTTCTTTAGTATTACTATTTTGAAGATTAATTTATATAACCGAGAGGAGTGCAATTAATTATTCAATTTGAGTAATAATATATATTTATAATCGTGAGGCATTTATACATTTTTGAGAAATAGAAATTGAAGAATAATAATTTTACTATATAATAGAAATATTAAGTGAAGTCAAGATCCCAACACCTTTTTATTATATTTGTGAAAAATAAAATATTTTCTATTGTTCTATTCTTGCATTTTTAGTTAGTTAATTAACAACTCAACTATTTCTGATTTTCTCAAATAATAATTAAAACAAGAAACGTCTATAGAATAGATAAACCAATTTATTTGGGTTCGACATCTTTCTATACTATTATTTGATAGAGTACGAGTTAGAATTTTATATACGCTAGACACTCGTCAAATTTTGGGTGTCGTTGCGGGGGATTGGCAAAGTCTACTACAGATTAATTGTTTTACTACTAATTTGAGATTTATTTTTATTTTCTAATTACTTTACATTTTTTGCAATAATTTCAGGAAGTGTATGACCCGTTCCTCCTCAAGAGAATTAGTCGAATACGATCCTGAAATTGAAAAAACCTTGCGGTTGTTGAGAAAATAACAAGTTTCACGATTTCAAATTTCTTCCCAAGAAGAAATGGAGAACGAAGAGCTTAACAATAACAACCAACTTCAGCAACATCAAGTAGAAGAACCATTTGATGAGGTAGCTCCACGACGTGACAAAATACTCAGAGATTATACAAGGCCAGATCATTTTGAAAGAGAATCAAGTGTGAGGAGACCACCAATTGCAGCAAACGACTTTGAAATTCGCACAGGCTTAATTCAAATCATTTAAAAGTCATGTTAGTTTACTGGTGATGCGAGTGAAGATTCTCACACCTATCTAATTGATTTTCTTGAATTAGTTAAAACTTGCATGTATAATGGAGTCACAACAGATGCTA
Source organism: Nicotiana otophora (assembly GCA_000715115.1). Taxonomy (NCBI): domain Eukaryota; kingdom Viridiplantae; phylum Streptophyta; class Magnoliopsida; order Solanales; family Solanaceae; genus Nicotiana; species Nicotiana otophora. The sequence goes on from AWOL01S0033104.1 coordinate 30,141, forward strand.
TCAGGTTGCGGCTTTTTCCATTTTCATTAAAAGGTGAAGCAAAAATATGGTTGCGAAATCTGCCAAGAGGTTCAATCACTACATGAGACCAAATGACTTAGAAATTTCTTAATAAATATTTTTCACTTGCAAAAACATTTAAAATGAAGTAAGAAATCAATAATTTTATGCAGACAGGTTCTGAATCTGTATACCAAGTATGAGAATGATTAAAAATAATGTTAAGAAAATTCCCACACAATGGTATCCAAGATCCTGATATCTTATATATATTTTATCATGGTCTTAAACCCTCTTCTAGAAATGTTATTGATGCAGCATTAGGAGGATCCATAATGAGAAAAACCACTGCAGAAGCCATACAATTGCTCAATGAAATTTCATAAAATGTTGTTCAATATCCCTTTGACAGAATGATTATTAAGAAAGCAGCAAGAGTCAATCAAGTTGAAGCTTGAAATTCATTAGCGCAACAAATTGCGACTCTAACACAAAACGTTTAGGCCTTTCAGGTAAATACTCAATCATCATCTCAACATGAGCATTGTGACGTTTGTGGAGGTAATCATTCCAATCATGAGTATCAAGCTTCTACACAAAATGAAGAACAAGTAAATGCTATTGGTTATAGAACCAGCTACCCATTCGGTAGTCCCATGGCACAAAACCATCCAGGATTTCAATGGAGTAACCCAAATGGTGCTGAAAATCCTCAAAGATTTTTCAATCAAAAGCAGCAAGTACAGGGACCACCTGATTTTCAAAATCAAAATAGAGTGCAATAATATTTTCAGCAATATCAGCAATAGCCCCAAAGAGCTCATCAGCAAAGCCTTGAAGACATGATGTACAAATTCATTAAGGCTACAGACGAGAAAGCCGAAAGTCAAAATTCAGCAATTAAGAATTTGGAAATCCAGCTGAGCCAATTAGCATCCCTTATATCTGGATAAATAAAAAGTGCTCTACCAAGTAACACCGAGAAAAATTCAAAGAAACACCTCAAAGTCATCTCTCTGCGGTCAGGTAAAACTCTTGATGATCCATATGTAAATGGACAAGGAAAGCCACAAGAAGTCGAACAGGTAAATGAAGGTAAGAATTAAAGGGACTCTGAACTCCTAAAAGAACAAAAAGATAAAGGAAAAAAATTACAAGAAAATTAAATGATGACAAATCCTTACTATGTACCCCTCCCTTTTCCTCAAAAGCTGAAAAGAGAAAAGCTTGACAAACAGTTTTCAAAGTTTCTAGAAATTTTAAAACAACTCTACATTAACATATCTTTTACAGATGCTTTGAAACAAATGCCGGCATATGCTAAATTTCTTAAAGAAATTTTTTCAAGTAAAAGAAAATTGAAAGAAGTTTCAGTAGTTAACCTTACAGAAAAATATAGTGCTATTCTTCAAATTAAGATACCACAAAAACTTGGTGGTCCAGACACTTTTAAAATTTCTTGTACTTTGGGAGGTGCTCATTTTGAAAAAGCATTATATGATTAAGATGCTTCAATAAATCTAATACCTTTTTCAATTTTGGTGTGCCTCTGCAATTTCCTGATCAAAGTACTAAAAACCCGAAAGGAATACTAGAAAATGTCCTCGTTAGAGTTGATAAATTTATATTCTGTGTAGATTTTATAGTACTTGAAATAGAAGAAAATACTAAGGTACCATTAATTTTAGGCAGACCATTTCTTGTAACAGGAAGAGCAATAATTGATGTCCATCAAGGACAATTAATTTTGCGAGTTGATGAGGAAAGAGTGATTTTTGATATGCAGAAAATAATAAAATATCCTGAGGATGATTCATCATCTTGTTTTCAAATTGATTTGTTGAATGACCTTGCAGATGAATATAAAGATGATCAGTTGATTATTGATTCATTGAAAAGATGTTCGGCAAAATCAGGTACCACAAGTGATGATGACACAACGATCAGAAAAGAAGCTGAACACTGAAAAAAGATTCAAAAAATGAGAAAGTCTCGCCAGAAGAAGTTCAACCAAAAATTGAACTCAAAACTCTTCTTTCTCATTTGAAATATATTTGTTTTGAACCTGAATTATTTCCAATAATTATTTCATCTTCTTTGACTGCAGAACAGGAAATAAAACTAATTGGGGATTTAAGAGAACACAAAAGAGCCTTAGGGTGGACTATAGTTGACATCAAGGGAACCAGTCCAGCAATTTGCATGTATAGGATCCTTATGGAGGATAATTACAAGCCAATAATTCAACCCCAAAGGAGACTAAACCCAACAACGCAAGAAGTCGGCAAGAAAAAAGTAGTGAAACTTCTAGCGTCAGGTATCATTTATCCGATATCTGATAGCCCTTGGGTAAGTTTGGTACAGGTAGTACCAAACAAAGAAGGTATGACAGTAATACAAAATAAGGATAATGAACTTATATCTATCAGAACAGCCATAGGATGGAGAGTCTGCGACTTAATGATGCCACAAGGAAAGATCATTTTCCTTTACCTTTTATTGACCAAATGCTTGAAAGAGTTGCAGGCTATGGTTTTTACTGTTTTCTTGACGGATACTCTGGATATAATCAGATATCAATTTCTCCAGAAGATCAAGAGAAAGCCACATTCACATGCCCCCAAAGTACGTATGCTTACCGAAGAATGCCATTTGGACTATGTAACACTCCTGCTACATTTCAGCATTGCATGTCAGCAATTTTCTCAGACATGACTCAAAGGTTTCTTGAAATCTTCATGAATGATTTTACACTTTTTGGTAAGACATTTGATGATTGTCTCTATCATTAAACTTTGGTTCTTAAATGATGTGAAGCGACAAATTTAGTTCTTAACTGGGAAAATGTCACTTTATGGTAACAGAGGGAATTGTTTTAAGACATAAAATCACTAATAAAGGAATAGAAGTTGACAAGGCTAAAATTGATCTTATAACAGGATTACCCCCTCCTACCACTGTTAAAGGTATTAAAAGTTTCTTAGGGCATGCAGGTTTTTATAGAAGGTTCATAAAAGATTTTTCAAAGATTTCAAAACCTCTAACTAACATATTGATGAAACATGTGAAGTTTGAATTTTCACATGATTGCAGAAAGGCATTTGAGATTCTCAAGGAATATTTGCTTAATTCTCTAATAGTTGTTTCTCCTGATTGGAGCCAACCATTTGAAATAATATGTGATGCAATTGATCTAGCAATTAGAGTGATATTGGGACAAAAGAGAGACAAGATTTTCAGGCCTATTCATTACGCCAATAGAACCCTCAATGAAGCTCAAAATAATTATGCCACGACTAAGAAAGAGCTACTGGCAGTGGTGTTTGCATTTGACAAATTTCGCTCCTATTTGATAGGAGCGAAGGTTACAATATTTACTGATCATGCTTCTTTAATGTACCTCTTAGCAAAGAAAGATGCTAGACCCAGATTGCTAAGATGGATAGTTGTTTTGTAAGAATTTGATCTTGAAATTAAAGATAGGAAAGGTCAAAATATCTGGTGGCTGACCATTTATTACGTTTGAAAAATCCTCCAACTGAGACATCATATACCAAGGAGGAATTTTCTAATGAGCAAGTTTATACAATCACAACAGTTATAAATCAGACACCTTGGTTTGCTAACATTGCCAACTACTTGGTTGAAGGATGGATCCCAAAAGATTTATCTTACGAATAAAGAAAAAAGGTCAAAAAAGAAATATGATATTATTTTTGGGAAGATCCTTACTTGTTTAAATTTTGTGTAGATGATATAATCAGGAGATGTGTACCGAAAACAGAGATGAATTATATCCTAAATCACTGTCACGATGGAGCTATAGGAGGACACTATGGAGGAAGATGAGCAACCACAAAAGTGCTCGAAGCTGGTATTTTCTGGCCTACTTTATTCAGAGATGCAAGAAATTATGTCGCCACTTGCGACAAATGCCACAGAAACGGTAAAATTTCAAAAAGGGATGAGATACCTCTTAACTCTATCCTTGTGTGTGAAATATTTGATGTTTGGGGCATTAATTTTATGGGTCCTTTTCCTCCTTCAAACGGCTATGAATATATTTTAGTTGCTATTGATTATGTTTTAAAATAGGTAGAGGCAATGGCTACTAGAAAAAATGATGCTCGTGTTATTTGTGCTTTTCTAAAAAAAAAATATTTTCTAGATTTGGAACTCCACGAGTTATCATAAACGATCAGGAAACTCATTTTCTAAATAAACAATTCGCTAGTTTGTTGTCAAAATGGAGTAACTCATAAACAGGAACTCCATATCATGCTCAAACAAACGGTCAAGTTGAAGTATCCAATAGAGAATTAAAAATAATTTTAGAAAAACTGTTGGTTCTTCTCGAAATGATTGGCCTTTAAAATTAGATGATGCTTTATGGGCATACATAACTGCTTTCAAAACTCCCATAGGCACATCTCCTTATAGACTAGTTTTTGAAAAACCTTGTCATTTACCTGTGGAACTAGAACATAAAGCATATTTGGCAATAAAGTTGTTAAATCTAAATTTGCCATATACAGGTAAAAATCGTTTGTTACAGCTTGATGAATTGGAAGACTTTAGACTTGAAGCATATGAAAATGCTAAATTGTACAAAAAAAGACAAAACAAATGGCGTGATAACTTCAATCGCCATAAGGAGTTTACAGTTGGAGACCAAGTTCTTTTGTACAATAGCCGATTAAGATTATTCTTGAGAAAATTCAAATCACTTTGGTCAGGACCGTACATTGTAATAGAAGTGACCTCCTATGATGCCATTGAAATACAACATACAGATGGGGGAGACAAATTCAAAGTAAACGATCGTCATTTGAAGCATTATATCAGCAAATGCTTCGACAAACAGACTTCGACAATCCTTTTTGCCTAATTTTTAAATAAATCGAGCTGCCGACGTTATACTCAGAACTATTTTCTTCCCCTCTCTTTAATATTTTAAGCAATTATTAGTAGTAACATATAATATTTATTTATATTCTAAAATTATATTTAAAAAAAATATAATATATATATCCATGTTTAAACTATATAGGTATATAGTATGTAGTAATAAATTTTGTTATGAGAAAGAAAAAAATATTTTAATGGTACAAAAAATAAAACTTTCTCTTGTCATGACAGAGAAGAAGTTTCTTAACCACAATTTTGCCTTTGTTATAACAGGAAAATACCGTGACACGAGGGAAAAAGAAATGAGGCCAGAATCGAAAAAATTCAGGGAAGTTTCTTTATCTCCTTTTACTTTTAATTTGTTTCTCATGAGGACATGACATTATTTAAGCTTGGGGGTAGAGGAATATGTTTGTTATATATGTGTTTCTTTTAAGTTTTTTTATGTTAAAAAAAAAAGAGCGTATATGTTACAACTGTAAAATATGTTTTTAGTAAAATTATAAATTAAACAAACTATAAAAAAAAACAAATTTGAGTTGAGGCAACTTATTTCATGTACTTCCATGTATTTCTTGTTCGGTTCTTTGTCATGGTCGTAATATTTTGAACCGAACATTTTGTTTTTAGGATTTTTAGTTGTTTTAATTTGTTTTGGTAAATAAGTTGGGTAAACTTGATTTGACTTGAAAAGCTTGAGATTTAGAAAAGATGAATTGGATTAAATATCATTCATAGGTTTTAAGATTGCTTTTCTAAGCTCATACTTATTGGTGATTGAAATCACAATTTTCGTTAGTCCCAAGTGCATTATGCGGTTAGCTTATATTGCCTAGTTCTCTTGCTTACTTGGAAATCTAGAACTTGCCTTGAATGTGGTTCGAGGCAAAATTCTAGGTAAATCATTGAGTTGAGAAATGAAAGTAGGCCTTCTTTGTTGAGCCAGAGTCTAAATTGACCTACCTTGATGATTTTTATCCCTAGTTAGCCCAGTTGAGCTTCAATAAATATTGCTTATTTTGTTGGTCACCAAGCTTTAACCCTTAGCCTGATTGCTGTTATGACTTGTTATTTGTTCACCCAATTCTCTTTTGGGCACTTTAAGAGTTGATCTGTATGTAAAAATCTAGGATTGAGGTGTAATTGTGAAAAGAACCGGTGAAAGAATAATTATTTGAACTTGTCAATCTTTTAAAATGTTGTCATGAGAACTAAAACAAAAAATAGTTGCTTCCGAATTCAACAAAAAAAAGAGAGAGAGAATAGCAATAAAGAAAAGTTGGCAACTCCATGAAAAAAATTTGAAAGGGATGAAACAAAACAGAGGTTTATTGTTTAAATGAGATGACAGGAATTTGAACTTAAGAGATAAAATAAATGTGTAGTGCCTATAGAGAATTTGAGTCACTATTATCTATATGTATCCTACCCATCCTTAAGCCTACTTTACAATCTTACAAAATTCCTACATGATCTTAACTCAGAGACTCCTATATTAGTGTAGAACCACATGATAGTCAAGCTTATGGTTATTTCCAGTAGCTTGAGGTACTTCTTTGTTGAGAGTGAGTGTATTTTTTATCTATTCCCCTCGTTGATCCTATATCTATATATTATGTGATATATGGGTATCTCTCTTCATTCGGTGAGACACACTTGGGATTAGAAAATATTAAGATTTTAGTTCTCAATAGGTGAACATGAGTACAGTTAAAAGTTGTTTGAACTCGTAGATTGGTCTTACTCGATTCTTCTTTGTCAAACATCTCATGATTTCACTTAAAGTGTTTATTTACTATGTTCATTTGTTTTCTTTGCTCAAGGACGAGTAAAAGTTTGTGTATGGGAGAATTTGATAACCACATAATTTCTCTCTTAAAAATATATAAATTATCATGTTTCCTCCATATTCTTAACTTTATTTTGCAGGAATAATTATAGAAGAATTATTGTGCGCAGCATGAAAAACGAAAAATAAATATTCAAGAATAATACAACAAAGAAGTGTAAGATCGAGCTATGATTCATTACTGCCGTGACAATGCACCAAGTCTCGATTTGCCTTGATGAAATCGACAAAATGTAAACTTAGAATGACAGAATTCTCATCTCTACAAATTCAAAATCTATATTTGCCATGGAAATGTAGCACCAAATCGAGAAGTCAAATTCTTATCTCCACAAATGCAAAATCTAGATTTGCCATGCAAATCTTGCACCAAATCGAGAAGTCATCATGAAATTTTCTTATATAAGAAGATGTTGCCCGATCATAAGAGGGCATCGGAGTGGAGAGAAAGCTTAGACCTAGAAGTCTGAATCCAAATTCTTAATAAGCTTGTCTGTTTTATTTCTTTCACTAGTATCGAGTTATCTTTTATTTTAAATCATAATAGTGGTTTAGTTGTTATTTCTAAATAAATTCTAGTGTAGAAAATTACTCTAGTTCATGCTTTTAATTAAATAGGGGGAATTATTCTTCTTGAATATGTTTTTCTATTTTCTTTTTTAATGGACAAGAATAATTCTATTGTTAGTAATAATTCCGATATAGAGTACTTTTTCTTGTGTTGGGAGAAAGACGGTGTCACGATCCAAAATCTAACCCGTCGTAATGGCGCCTATCTCAATACTAGGCAAGCCGACAATCTCAATAAACAAAACTTTCTCTTAAGTTTAAAAAATATAATGTTTAATACAATACAAAATCCCACAAATACGGATACAAACACTCCCAAAAACGTGGTGTCACTGAGTACATGAGCATATACATTACAAGTCTGGAGAATACGGTCTATAATAATCTGAGACCAAATGCAATAAAAAAAGATAGGGAAAGAGAGACAAGGTCTGCGAAAACATGGCAGCTACCTCTGAATCTCCGGAAGATCAGCTGCGCGGAAAAATCAACACCCGCTATGTCCAGGAACACCTGGGTTTGCACACGAAGTGCAGGGTGTAGTATGAGTACAACTAACTCAGCAAGTAATAATAATAAATAAGGAACTGAAGATAATGGCGAGCTACACAGTTACAGTTCATTTCCAGTAATTCCAGCAAAGAATAGACATGCTTTCAAATCCGGCAGTTTAAATCAAATCAATTTTATACTGTTCAAGTTCATGTAATCCGGATATAAAATCTTTCAGAGAATTGCACAACAATGACAGATAGCAACTAAGTGCAACCACAAATGAAAAGCAAGTACAGCCTCTCAGGCCAACAATCACTCCACCCGTCAGAACAACTCATCCTCTCAGCCCTCAGCACTCACACTCAATGGATTCCTGCGCTCACTGGGGGTGTGCAAACTCCAGAGGGGCTCCTATAGCCCAAGCGCTATCATCTGCATGGACTCCGAATGCTTCAAATCTAGTCACAAATAATTTATTTCAGTCAATTAAATTTATTGGAATTAATTCAATAAGAAAATGCTAATTTTCCATAAAACATCTGAAATTTAGCTCCGAAATTGCCTATGGGACCCACGTATCGAAACCCGACAAAAGTTACAAAATCCTAAAGTCCATTAAATCACGAGTCTACCCATACCAATTTTACAAAAATCAGACCTCAACTCGACCCTCAAATCTACAAATCTTGTTTCCAAATTTCTAAGTTCCAATCTCCGATTTATACCTCAAAATCATATAATCTAGTCGGATTATTTGATGATAAGTCAATATTATAGAGTAGAAATAATCACAAGGGACTTACCTCAACTGTTCCTTGAAAATCTATTAAAATCGTCTCTCCTCAAGCTCCAATTTATCAAAAATGGCGAATGCGACAAAGTCCCAGCATTATAATTCTGCCCAGACCGCCTCGGTCCTGCCTCGATCTTGGCCTTCGATCGTGGTCATCGATCCTGGGTCTCGATCCAGGGCCTCTATTGAAACTCAAAATCAAAGGACGGTCCATTGGGGTTCGAATAAGCTGGTTCATTTGAAATCTGAAAATAGGCTTCGAAATTGCTTGGGTGTTTATAGTTCTTGTTGGAAACATCATTTTTAAGCTCAATCTGAAGATTGAGATCGTTTGGGCTAATTTGCTAGGGTTTTGTGTTCTGAAATATTTCGAACTCAATTTTGGAGAGGACGATGGGCTGGATCTTCTGATTTAGCTACTGTTGCATCGATTGGTTACTGTGGTTTGATTTTAAGGTTGTTGAGAGGTCATATTTGAAATTTGAGCTCCATTGGTGAAGGATTAACTGATTTTGGTTAGAGTAAATTGAACCAGTCGAGGAACTCGAACAATCGAATTTCTAGGCTCAAAATTTGAAGTCGAACATCACGAGGCAAGCAATTCACCTCCACGATTCAGTGAATGAGTTTGTTTACCCGAAAAACAGATAGAGTTGAAATTTATTCGTAGTTCTAAGTATATGTGATATAGCTCAATACAAATTGTAAGGATAAAAGAAAATAACGAATACAGATTGTAAAGAAATAACAAAGTTAGGCTTAAAAGAGTAACTCTTGAATAAAAGAGAATATGGTGCTTCAATTATAATCTAAACTCTCCAAAACTCTGCTGCCAGAAATGATAAAACCCCTCTTTATAGTAGAGGGACCTTATTTTAAATATAATTAAAAAATACTCAGTGGGAGATCCATGATAAATCGGCTTTTCCACAATTCCTGCCAAGATTCTCTCATCTAGTGAATTGCAACGGCTTATGTCTGTGAGTCCGATCTGACTCGGGCTTTTGATCTCGGTTTGAGCCTGATTCTAACTCGAGCTCTCGATCTTTGTCTTAAGCTCAATTCTGACTCGGACCCTTGAATTGATTCGGGGTCAATGTTGGTTGGTCTCTGGCTCACAAGCTTGATAGCTTTACCCTACATCATAGTTCGACTTGGATTCAAGCTCAATAACAATATCGAACTCGATATTGATCGGCCCCTCAGGTTTGAGTCTTGTTTGCTTCATCTTCGGAAACCATCTCGAAGTATCACTACGATTGATTATCATTCAAACTCGAGCAGACGTGTGAAGGCAAAAATCTATTTCGACCGTATACAGATAGTCCCCTCGTTTCTCAGAAAGAATGTGGTGATAAACGATATGATCTTTTAACGGCTCGATCGGATTATAACCTGACGTTTCCATCGGGCTCTATCATGACGCATGTGATAGTTGTTCCATCGGTTTAGTATTTCAAGGCATTTAATGCATGTCAGATGGTGGTCGACCACCGCTGATACTGAACCACCATCGCTTAAACCTATAAATAACTCTTCCTTTTATCATTTACCACTTTTACATCTTCAATCTTCCAAATTTCCCAAGTCCCTTTTCGTATTCTCTGACTTACCCGTAAATCTATGATTTCTTTTTGCAAAATCCCCTCTTCAGTTCTACCAAATCTTTGTCACTTTCTTCTATTCCTCACCTTTGAATTCGAAAATGGCGAAAACATCACAAACCATTCCTCAGAAAGAGAAGGCTTCATCTTCACAATGTGCCGCCGATGAGATACCGGCTGAACCACGGCCTGAAGAGTTCATTCCCGGGGCGTGTGTTCTTACTTCTGATTTTAAGGTTGATAAAGGCTCATCGGTCCCTGGCCGATGTGAGCCAGTATCAAGGTACATATGTTCGATAATCGAGAAACACCTCAAACAACTAAAGAAAGATTGCAATTGAGATAAAAAAGAAATAATGATTCCTTCTTCTGACGAAGATATCACTTCTTACGTGAAAGGATTTTTGAATGTATATACTTACACTTTCACGTTAGGTCCCCTCAATTCCGTTATTATTGACTTCTGTCGTCAATACCAAATAACCCTAGGTCAGGTTCATCCTTCTTTTTGGCAGATCGTTATCCTGATCCGATACTTTGTAAGCAAAATCGAGGGGAAGTCGTTCACCCTAGACCATCTTATCCGACTGTACCGTCCTCGACTTTTTGGAGGAAGGTTAATAAAACTTCAGTGTCGGGATACCAAGGTTCTGTTCTTGAGCATCGACGAGGACTTTTTGGAGGAGGGTTAATAAAACTTCGTTCGAGTGAGGACTTCGGACCTGATTCCGACCGAAAATATGCTCTTTCCCGAGGAGTGGAATATGAAACGTAAGTGTGATCCTGTTGTTGCTTCTATTTTATTCTTTCATTTCTTTTCTCATCGACACTCTTCTTTTTGTTATGTAGCGGTTCCCTGGATGCCCGAAGGAGTTCTCGATCTCAAGAATTGGGTACGAGCTCTTGTTTCGACCTCCACATAGGGCGAGCGCGCATGGCGTGATTTGTCAAAGTGTCGGTAGGAGACCAAAAATCATGGTAAGCCCCTTTCTCGTACTCTTTTATAATTCGAACGAGGTGGTTTCCAAATATTTTAATAACATTTTCCATATGCAGGTTTGGGCAAAGACGCGATTTTGAGGCCCTTTTCCAATGAGGAAGAAACTTTAGCCTCTGTCCCAAAGCCGGTGAAGGGAAATAAAAGAAAAAGAGCCACCGTTCCTGAAGATCCAAAATCAAAGAAGAGGACGGCTCGTAAGCCAAACAAGAATGTCATTCCTTTGATCGTGGAATCAGTTCTGCGTCTAAGGGATGAAGATGAAGAAGAAGAAGAAGAAGAAAATGATGGATTCGCGCTGGCGGCCCGAACGAAGAGAATCACTGATGCACCATCGATAGCTGGATCAATGATGCTTCATGAGGCTCCGCCTCGAACTGAGGATATATCGGAGAAAGATTCGGGTGGAATCCCATAATTATCGGAGATCGAAGACGTATCTCATCGGAGCCACTGGATGGGGGATATGTCTGAAAGGGCCCTCGAATCCCTTCGAACCGAAGAGAATGCTCCAAGTGATTCATTTGGGGCAACATCAATCGAAGATTTGCCCACCTTTCCCGCTTTTTCCGCAGGGGTGATTCGGGAAGCCCAAGCTCTGGGGGCCCTCGATCTAGACAGGCCTCACCATGGAGAGGATCCCTTTCATGACCTGTTTACCGGTATCGAGGACGTTGCCGGTACTAGTGATGAATCAGATCTTTTTCACGGGGTGCGGCAGGCTTTGAATCAGGCAAGCCTTAAAATTATTTTCTCGGTACTATCTTTATGTTTACTTTTCGCTAACTTCGTTTCTTGTTTCTTTGTAGGCAGTGACAGTTCATCGAGAACCATGTTCTCGGTCCCAAAATGAGTTGCATCGATACGAGGCCGACCTCCAACGAGTTACTGATGAGAGGAACTCCCTTACACTTCTCTTAGGGTAGAGAGAAGAGGAAATAAAAGACCTCCGAGCTGAGTTGGCCAAGGCTTATCGAGATCAGACTGACTTCTCTGAGCAGGTAATGATACTTTTAAAAGTCTATGGGCTTGATACCGGAACTATGGCTAAATATTTGGTCTCACAGTTGTAGCAAAAAATTGAGATGATCGGGATGCTTCGTGAGGAGGTCGACGTGATAAAACCGAAGTCTTTGCAGTGGAAAGAAGGTATGGACCTCTTTGCTACATAGAAAAAAACCGCTCGAGCCCAGTTATCATCGGCCGAAACCCAAATTCAAAAAATGAAGGAAAAAGGCCTGGTTCAAGCACGAAGAATAGAGGAACCCAAGGCTCGGTTGGCCTCTGTACTTGCCAAGGCCTAATCTGATGCCGAAAAGGCAAAGGCCGATGCGGATGCACTCGTGGCCGTCTATCGAGCCTTTGCTGAAGCTGCCCAGGTCCAAGCAAGAGAGGCAGCCGAGACCGCCGATACTCGAGCACATTGGGTCACCGAACTTGCTAAGTGCTGATTTCGCAGGGAAATCCTCGAGGAGATCCATGCTCGTGGTTTCGATCTCGCTGAAGAGATAAAAAGGGCAAAAGAACTCGAAGTCGATGCTGAAGCCCTGATTTCTGATGACAATGATAATGACAATGATGATGATAATGGGAGTAAGATCGGATCAGAGGACGGGGGGACGGGGGAGCCCGATAGAGAAGAGACCGCTCCTGAGGATGGCCAGGAAGTTTAGTCCTTAATTTTTACGTTGTAATTAATCATGTAGACAATTTTGTATATAGACAATTTTGCCGACTTGCTTCTATTTGGTGAAGACTTTATTCATGCCTTATGAATGTTTTCACAAGGATTTAAACAACTTAATCAAATTTGGACTTCATAGCCTCTATAATCGAGCGAGTGCTTATTCAAACTTGAAGTGATATAGCCCTTACGCTTATTAGTTGAGTCAATGATTCGAAGAAATATATTCCGTAGGCGTAATAGTTGAGTGAGTGCATGCTCGAACTCGAAATAAAAGTAGCCCGTAGGTTTAGTAGTCGAGTGAATGATTCGAACTCGGAGTAATGTAGCCCGTAGGTGTAATGGTCGAGTGAGTGCTTGCTCGAACTCGAAATAAAAGTAGCATGTAGGCTTAGTAGTCGAGTGAATGATTCGAACTCGAAGTAATGTAGCCCGTAGGTGTAATAGTCGAGTGAGTGCTTGCTCGAACTCGAAATAAAAGTAGCCCGTAGGCTTAGTGGTGGAGTTTATCTTAATTCTGTTTGCATAATAAATCTCCGAATAGAGGAATTTTTCTTGGATATAAGATGTTGGCAAAGAGGAGAACTTTCTTTGCAAGTCACTATACATGTGTTTATATTTCGTGTCTGGGTTCGGGCCAACTACATGAGCATGGTTCGTTTTGACCATTTGGCTCTTACAACTTTTCCTATTGGAAACCCGTTGTTGCGAAATAACTTTCTTGCATCAAAATTTGATATATTGGAGGGCTAATGCCCTCCCAGTATTCGAGGTCAATTGTAAAGAGGCCTCAGATACTGTTGTAAGCGCAACATGATTATTGGTTGCCTCATTAAAAACCTTGCCGAAAAACCCATTTGGGATACAACCGGTCTAAGGGAAAAAGAGTGCAACGCGTGCTTTCAGATCTTAAGGCTTCGTATTGAAGGAACCATCTTGGCTCCTGATCGGACTTCTGCAGGGGTCAGTTTTGAATTGTAAATGAATATGGGAGGGTCGTACCTTAGCAGTAGTATCGTTTTAGATGTGACACATTCCAATTTCTTGATAATTGTTTGCCGTTTATAATGTCGAGCCTGTATGATCCTTTTCCGACGTTCTTGAGAACCTGATATGGTCCTTCCCAGTTCGGTCCTAGTTTTCCTTCGTTCGGATTTCGGGTATTGAGGGTGACTTTCATTAGCACTAAGTCCCCGGGATTGAAATGGCGGAGCTTGGTTCTTCGATTATAATATCTTTCGATGCGTTGCTTTTGGGCGGCCAATTGGACGAGAGAAGCTTCTCGTTTTTCATCCGATAATTCGAGGCTAGTGTTCATAGCCTCGTTATTTGATTCTTCTGTCGTGTATCGAAATCTGGTACTGGATTCGCCGACTTCGATTGGTTTCAATGCTTCGGAACCATATACTATGGAGAACGGGGTTGCCCCGTACTAGATTTTGACGTCGTTCGATATGCCCAAAGGACTTCGGGTAGGATTTCTCTCCACTTTCCTTTAGCGCCGTTCAGCCTCTTCTTTAGGTTTTGAATGATAGTTTTGTTCGTTGATTCGACCGTATACAGAGTTGGATTTGGATTGAACGATCAAATTGGTTGAAGAACTTGAATAAGACAAAGCTGTAACTTCTGATTTTTGCGGCTGTTGAAACTAATTGAATTCAGACATTGAAAACGCAAACACGAGCTGCACATCACTGATTCACTGATCGATCGTCTTCGTGAAGGTAAACCATCTTCTCGATTACTATGAACTGGAAGAATGTTTCCTATGCTTTGACTGAGTGAATTTGTAAGTTGGACTGAGAGGTTCTTAATCGAATTTTTACTGAGCTTCTGGTTTCTGGACTTCTGAGAGGGGAATTGAGACTGTTTGATTGAGTCATAAACTGAAATCTCGCTTCTCTTGTTGCTGGCAGTTTTGAATGAGTTTCTGATCTCTAAGCTTGATTTTTGAGCTGCATCTGTGAGCTTCAACATTAAGCGAATAGTGACTGAAATTTCTGCACAATTTGACTGCAGTTTTTCTGATCAGTTGAGGGAATTTTGCACATGTTTTAGCTTCAGTTTACTCAACAGCATTGCTTCAGTTTATATGCCAACAATACACTACTGAAATTCCAGTTTTGAGCTGCCAAACTTCAGCACTATGTCTGCACTTTAGAGCTGCTGAAACTGCAAAATTGGACTGCCATTTTTTGCACTGTTTCTCCATAGTTTCAGCTGCAATTTATGCCCAGGAATTTGTTAGCCTAGGTTGGTTGCAACTTGAAGAAGATCTTTTCTGTCCAGTTTTTGAGAATTCTGTACTGCTTCTGCATTTTCCACACAATTTGAGCTGCAGAACTGCAGCATTTCTATCAAAGTTCAGGAGTATTGTGAACTGTATAGACTGCACCAGTGAAAAAGGTTCAGGTGTGGCCAGTTGCAATTCCTAGCTTCAGTAGCAGTTGGAAAGCTTAAAAAAAAAATGCAATAATACAGTGCACATCTGGTTTCTGCACTGCCGTAAGAGTTCTGCACTGCTGAGTTTCTGGACTGTTTGTTGTGAGGCTAAAACCAGTTAGTTCTGGACTGGTTAATATGCTTTTCTGAAGCGGAGATGTGTGCTTGCTGCTGCTGAATTTTGAGGTATTCTACTAGCAGTCCATGTGAGTTTAACCTTGGGAATTCGCTTCAGTCGTGAACAAGTTTGGGTGGGACTTGTCTGCTATGTACTTTGAAGGAAGTGTCCAGAATAGTTCCAGTAGAGTGCAACTTTGTCCAGATTTGCAGATGTGTCCAGTTCTTGCAAAAATGGCCAGCTTTACAAAAATAGCCTGTTTTGCGAATATAACCAAAATTTGAAAAGTGTCTAGTTTTGTAGTCTCTTTTCTTTTCTTACTTCCAATTTGCAGTGAACTAAATTCTCAACTAGATTAACTTGATATTAGTTCATATTGAGTTTAATTCTAGTTTCTTGTGTGCTTTGTTTATTTCGTGCCAAATTTTTGCGCTTTTTCTCTTTTATTATCGTTGTGAATTGTTTGGCTCAAGTGTGTTTGCTTTTAATTGTCCATCCTTGTAAATACACAACTTTCACTCCACCCCGAAGACGGTTGGAACTTGTGAAACCTTGGAACTTAAGATTGCTAGCAATTTTGACATTCACTACTTGAGCGCAAAAAGACAAGAGTGAATAGGACTTGAAGCACGCAAAAGCCAATTGGTACAAAGTATGATATACGAGGGTTGAGCGACATCGAGTGAGCTTGATGAGGACTTTACTACTAATGTTTTTGCTCGTTTTGTAGGTATCATGGTGTACGAACAATCTTCTAGTCCTAATTGTGATCCAAGGAATAAGACTCTGATGCATGAAGTTGTATCTATGCTTTATGACATAAGTGAGAAGGTTATCAATATTATCATATGGCAAAACAAAACGAATGCAAGGTTGAATTCCTAACAAGGAAGGGAGAGTAGTTTGATGCTTACTAATTCCTTTACTACATCCTCTCCTTCTCAAGTGCGATAAATGCTTCAAAGAGGAAAACCGCAACATAACCAACATATCCAAATACCATAAAACTTACCAAAGCGACCACAATCACCAAAGGGACCTTATTTCCCTCCACCAAACTACCGACCGCCTACCCACTACCAACACCAACTACAACCCCCAAACACACTTCAACCACCACAAGTACATCAACTACAATCTTAGCGACCTTTACCACAACCTAGACAACCACTAACTCTATCTCCAGAACATATGCCTCAAGCACCACTAAGGAGGGACAATCTCCCTCCTCCATCACCCATACCACCTCAAGAGCCTCGAATGATTAACAACCCACTTTTTCAACATGATCATGAGGCCACCTTGAATGATTTGGACAACATCCAACAAGTTTTCAATGACAAATATGGATGGGATGAAGTGAACCAAAGGGGAAGAGGCCAAATGAGTTTGAGAACATCCTTGAAAAATTCAAAAAGAAAAAGTAAGGATGAGAGACAAAAGATAGAGAGAAGTGAGGGAGAGAAAAGTGACAACACTAGAGTTGGAAAAGGAGAGAAAGTGTGGAGTGAAGTGAAGTGAGCGAGTTGTCACAAGAAAAGAGTGAGAAGTTTGAAAAGAAAATGATCTAGTTATTTTGTAACTTGTGTAGGGACTTTTGGAGACGAACCATCAAGTAAAGTTCAATCCACTTTGAAAAGCTTGGAAGAAGATCGATCTACCTTTTCAAGAGGACCTATAAAATTAAATGAGAAAGTGCAAGGTAAAGAAAATACTTTAGATGAGTTTCAAGGTAAAATAGCTTATCTTTATACTCTTTCTAGTTTAGCTGATTGTGATGACCCTTTGAGTTTGAATGATAACTATGACATTGAAGAGTTTGATACTTCTTTGTCTTGTAATGAGAAAAATAGTTATGGCTTGCAACTAGCTAGGAGTTCTTGTGCATTGTTGGATGATTCTAGTTCTTTATTTAATGACTCCTTACCTAGTGATGTGTGATGTTGAATCTTATGATACCCCGCTTTTATGGGATGATGCATGTGATGATTCTTTTGACTCTACTTTAACTTTGTTGAATGAAAGTTTTGACCTTTATGAAGAAATGAGTCAAGAAGAATGTATTGATGATTCTTTTGATTCAATTTTCATTCCTTTGGAAAAAAGATTTAATTTTTATGGTGAAATGAGCAAATGTGAGTGTGGAGATGCCTTGTTGGAGAGTAAACAAGTTACTTACAATGACATAAATATAGAAGAAAAAACGTTATTTGTATTCCAATGAGTTGACTTCTCTTGTATTTGATCTTGATGACTCTTACACATATTTCTATGAAGAATTTGTTGAGTATGAAAAGAAAAGTAAAGTTTTTGATGCTAGCACTAGTATTAATTGCTGTAGATATGAAAGAACATTCTCGTTGGATTTTGCTGTAACGACCCGGCCGGTCGTTTTGAGTATTACAACCCCGGTTCCCCATTTTCTGCTCAAATTATACTTTACAGTTGTTGTGTGACTTGCCGGGGTAATTGGTTCGTGTCCAGTGAGGTTTTGGAATGAATTGGAATACTTAGTTCCAAGGTTTAAAGCTTAAGTTAAAATGGTGACCGGATGTGGACATATGTGTAAACGATCTCGGATTCGAATTTTGATAATTCTAATAGCTATGTATGGTGATTTTGGACTTAGGAGCGTGTTTGAAAAATTATTTGGAGGTCCGTAGTGAAATTAGGCTTGAAATGCCGAAAGATGAATTTTTGGGAAGGCTGACCGGGGGGTTGACTTTTTGATATCGGGATCAAAATCCGATTCTGGTAATTTGAATTGGTACGTAATGTGAAATGTGACTTGTGTACAAAATTTGAGGTCAATCGAACGTGATTTGATGTGTTTAGGCACAAGATATAGAATTTGAAGTTTCAAAGTTCAATGATTTTGAATTTAGGTTTGATTCATCGTTTCAATATTGTTATATGGGTTTTGAGGCCTTGAGTAGGTCTGTGTTATGTTATGAGACTTGTTGTTATGTTCGGACCGGGTCCCAAGGGGCTCGGGTGAGTTTCGGATGGCTAACAGATCAAATTTGGACTTAAGGAAATGCTGGATCTGCTGCCTACTGGTGTGATCGCACCTGCGAAGTTTTGATCACAAGTGCGAATCCGCATGTGCGCGAAATCAGTCGCAGAAGTAAGGGAGTGCTGGCTGGGAAGGCATCGCAGAAGCGGAAGCAAAGGCGCAGAAGCGGCAGCAAGGGCGCAGAGGCGCTTGCGCTGGAGCGGCCCAACACGCGCAGAAGCGCGATCGCAGGTGCGGTCCTTGGCATCGCAGAAGCGATTATGGCTGGCCAAGCTGTTCTCGAAGAAGCAAGTTTTTTCCCATAGAAGCGAAGGTCGCAGATGCGACCCCTTGTCCGCAGATGTGGAAATTGCTGGGACAGAACCTTAAATTCGAGGGTTCGACATTTTTACCCTTTTCCGGATTTTGGAGCTCGGGTTGGACGATTTTGGAGAGGAAATTTCCACACAAATTGGGGTAAGTGTTCTTAACTCCCTTGTGATTATATTCCATGAATTAATATTTTCGGTGTAAGATTATCGAATCTTCAAGAGAAATAGAAGGAAATTTCTATAATGTCACAAAATAAATTTTTTGAGTTTGAATACCGATTCGGAGTCAGAATAGAGTAAAATTAGTACGGTTGAACTTGTAATTGGATGGGTTGCCGTATTTTGTGAGTTTCATCGGATTTCGAGATGTGGGCCCCACGGGTAATTTTTGGGGCGTAATTTATGATTTTATAGAAAATATTAGCATTTTAATATGGAATTAATTCCTTTAGATTGTGTGGACTGAATCAAATTAATTGTGGTAGATTCGAGCTGTGCGGGAGTTGATACGCGCTTAATGGGATTTCTGGAGCATTATTTAGCTTGCTCGACATTGGATTCGGCTTGTTCGAGGTAAGTAACTATTCTAATCTTGGAGTTGAGGGTATGAACCCTGAATATATGTATTTCATGAATTGTTGGGAGGTGACGCATATGCTAGGTGACGAGCGTGTGGGCGTGCACTATAGAAATTGTGACATAATTATTTCTGCGAAATTTTGTAGTTAAATGATCTTAGCATTTTCCATGCGATTTTATGAGTTAAAGAAATTGAGCTAAAAAGCATATTACAAATCATGTGGAGGCTATGTGCCAGTATAATTGGGACCCACATAGGTCATATTGCTGTGAATTATTTGTTTTAAGTTAAAAATTCATACTCAGTCATATTCATTTCATTGCATATCATATCTCGGTCTCTGTTGTTATTTATTGCTACATCATATCATCATTTTTGGGCTATTTTCATGACATTGTGAGCCCGAGCGACTAGAGAGATTGATGACCGAGTGAGGCCTAGAGCCTGATTGTGAGGATTATTATGTGGATCGGGGCTGCCCGCTTGCAGCATGCTATATGTACTTTATTACTATATCACGTGAGTTGTCCGTGCAGATTATAGTGTTTGGGCTGAAGGAGCCCCTCCGGAGTCTGTACGCACCCCGAGTGAGCCCAGGTACCTACTGAGTGCGAGTGCCGAGTGCTGAGTGACTGGGAGACATGAGTGATTGTGAGGTATGCCCAAGTGACATGAGTGATTGTGAGGTATGCCCGAGTGGCATGAGTAATTGTGAGGTATGCCCGAGAGGCGTGAGTGACTGTGAGGTTTGCCCGAGGGGCTGTATATGAGTGATGTTCTACCCGAGGTGCTTTTTAGGATTTTATCACTGAGTTGCATCGCATTGGCATGCACACATGATATACATGCATAGAGATGTATTTTTCTCATGTTGTACAACATCACATCATTCATGATTTCTCACACATTTTTACAGATGGGCATAGTGATGCATTTGTTTTACATGGGTTATCTGGAAGGAAAATGAAACATCTTATTTATTATTGAAAAGATTTTGGGACAAATTATTGTTTTCAAACTATTCATATTTTTGGCAACTTCAACAAACGATTTGAGTTTTCACTAATGTATTTGAAAGGAAGAACTATTATTTTTGAAATCATGATTTGGCTGATCATTTTATCTTTGAGTTACTTATGATATTATTTACTTTATGTTGTTATGGACTGTTGTGGACTATTGGTTATGGACCCGACCTTGGTAGAAGCTCCTCACTACTATCAACCTACGGCTAGGTTTGTTACTTACTCAGTACATGGGGTCGGTTGTACTGATACTACACTTCTGCACATTGCGTGCAGATGTTAGCTGATGTTGCTGCTGTGCTCGATGGTTGCGGGACTTGAAGATGTACCTGCATTCCTGTTATAGCTGCTTCTTGTTCAGGGTAGCCTTAGATTTATAAAAGCTCTGTTTATGTATTATTCAAACAGACTATGTATTTATTTTATTTCCGCTTTGTATACTCTATTCTTAGAAGCTCATGATTTGTACTACCAGTTCTTGGGGATTGTATAAGATTAAGAACTTTATTCACTTAAATTTCTTTAATAATTATTATTGGAATTGGATAATTGGTAATTGGCTTACCTAATGGGTTGGGTTAGGTGCCATCACGACTAGTTGAATTTTTGGTCGTGACAAGGTGGTATCAGAGCCCTAGCTTCATAGATTTACAAGTCATGAGAAAGTGTCTAGTAGAGTCTTGCGTATCGGTATGATGACGTCCATACTTATCTTCGAGAAGCTACATGGCATTTAGGATACATACTTCCCATCTTTCTTTCCTTATCGTGCGAGATTGATTCAGCTTGAGACATAACTCTTTGAATTCCTTCCACATATTCGTATGTGCACATGAGCGCTCAGTATCAGCTGTGCATCGCCGGCTTGTAATTCTATGAACTAGGTTCGAGATGTGTACTATGTGTTTTGGTGATGGGCCAGTCTGGAGGACTTGAGGCCAAGTTTAGACCTCAACTTAAGCTCGGTAGCTTCAGTTGTAACTTGTACAATTAGACTCATATGTCCAGTGATGACCCTACAGTGGAATTTGTGGCTCGATGAATGGTGGAATGGCGGTATGATGGGTATGATGTGACTGCGGGATATGTTAAGACGATTTGAACATAACGAGAAATGTTTCCTTGAAATGTAAAGGGAATGCCATTGGGTGCTCGATTTTTTATTTGATGTGACGTACAGTCTCGAGTATGAATATTTTGAAAGATCTTTCTCGTGTTTAAATTTTGGGATAAATTAAACTCTCATGTCTGGTTAATGAGTTTGGACTCAGAAAGATTTAGTGATTGCGTAGAAATTGTGGCTGCGAAAAGATATAACAAGATGCCAATTTTAGGGTAGGGAGGTGGGTTATCTCCTGGAGAGTAATCTACGTAGGTGTGTTCCTTGTAATGTGAGTGGAGGATTTCTTTTCTATCAGTGGGGCGTATGTGTGAAGATTTGAATTTGAATCTGGCTGAGAAAGTCGACTTAAGTGTCAAGGGAATGATTGCAAGCTTAACAGATGATTTGGGATATTTTTATGGTTGGCGTTGTATGAACTTGGGAAGAAGTTTCGTTGAACTGACTGTGGCATTATGGCAGTAAGAAAGTATTGGTATTGTGAGTTATGGAATATTTTAATCTATGGCTTTGAGCCAAGTGGGGGAGTCGGCTATTGACAAGTTGATTTCATGGTTAGGTGTTAAATTTTAATTTTGGTTTGAGGCATACTTGTAGGTTGGCTATGGCTTGCAGAAGTTGAGATCGAGGATGACTCAAATAAGAAAATTTCTGAATACGGGTTATGTTGCTCTTTATGAGTAAAATCATGGGATGAGTGAGTTGTCATTAGATTCACATAAAGTATTTTCAGAGTGAGTGTTACAGTTGTGGTGTTTCTAGAGGTGCTTAAGAAGAATACAGTTGCTTAAGGGTCGTAGGGCGTTGTGGTTCTATGCTAGGGTTCGTGGGGTGAATTGTGGTTAAAGATCATGGTGTTTTAGCAAGGATAAGTATCAATCTGAAGACAAATTTGGAAGGGACTCGGAGAAAATAGGACAACTGGGTAGTAGACTGGACCAGTATGGTAATGGTAGGATCGGTCCTTTGGATAATTACAATGTGGTAAGACTTTGCAGATGTTTTGGTGGCAATATTCTTGGGTTTGGCAACCTGCGAGGCTTGGTCGAGTTAGAGCAATTTAGTTCTAAGGGCTTGATTATGTGCAAATGGATTCCAAATTACTCTGGATGGTTTGAGCCGGATACTTTTCTACCGATATGGGGAACGTGTTGTGTATTGTGATTTCCTCCTGGAAGAAGCAAGAGAAAGGGTTCTAACTAATAAGGTATGTAAATTGTTGGTGACTCAAAATTTATAATAAGATTCTTTTGCTTTTCACATGATGGCAAGATAGATGTTATGTGTTGTGTGGAAGTTAGATTTACATGTACGAGGTGACAGTACAGTCTTGAAGAGAATGTAACGAATGTTGGATATATGGACGGTTCCAAATAACTAGATGGATACTATTACTACTTGGTGCTGTATGAGAAGGGGGCGGACTTCAGAAGGCGCATAGTATTTTGACTTACGAATTTATAAATTAGTATTGCGGTACTCATATGGTTGATAGACTGCTGATATTCAAATTTTGCCAAGTGGCACGGAAGAACTTTTAAAGTATTTCTCGTAGGATGATCGTGTATGAGAGAGGTGTTAGGCATTCGGGCGGTGGAGATGGAATCAAATATGGTGATTCGCGTATTCTATGGATTTGGAGATTGGGAGTTCTAAGGAGTAGATTGTTTCATAGTTGTGGACTGTGAAGTTGTGGCCGGAGCTAGCCAAATGATAAAATGTGTTATGATTCAGTCATTATGGATTTTCTGAGGGATTTATTTTTATCTATTTGTGGGTAACCCGAGTTGATTTGGGGGTCCATAGGTAGGCCCAATTAAGATGTGTATTCTACACTGAGTCAGAATGGTTGGCTCCATACTGCTATTGTTGAGGAGTGTGGCATTCGGTTGATGTTGAACTTATTCGTGTTCTGAAATGATCTATGAGTTACTCCTTTATGCTACGAGGAGTTGTGATTCATTGGTTATGTGCACATATGGTGCGGTTCTATTTGAACTTTATAGCGAAATTTGAGTGTGATGAGTATTTGGGTATTGCATGATCGATTGCGTAATGGTTATGTTCTTTCAGGTTTTGTGTGGCATTTTTGGCATTTTCCTCTCTATGGTTATTGATTTTGAGCGGGGTGGCTCGAGGTATATTATGGACCAACGTTTGGATGGGGTCACGCATTGCAGCAGAGCTATGTTAAGGTATAAACCTTGTGCTAGAATCGGGTGATGGTTCTACGGTGTATGATGAATTTTCAGTATTTCGTTATGGCGGTACTTGTTAATATGGCGGGGCAGTTCTCTCATTTGAGTCATATTCCATGACTGGGTACATTTGAATTGTTGCGTATGGGTGCACGGATGGCACAGGTTGTGGCTTTGAGTTATATTGGTGTGGCATGTCTGTGGAACAATTGTGTTTAGTAATATAAGGTCATTGGACCTGGAATGGGTACTATCAGGTTTAATTTCGGTATATTCGGGAGTATAATATTGAAAGTCGGCTCAGAAAGTGATTACGGTTCTGTTTGGGGCGAGAAAGCTCCGTGACTTGTTGATCTGGTGAGTGGTCATGAAATTTCGCATGTTTCTTTTATTATCAACAGTGTAAGAAGGTTTTGGGATGAGGTTTGGTTCGATATGGGTTTAATACTAATATGTGGTTAGTTTTGGACTAGTCACTGCGATCAGGAATAGTGCTACGAGCATGTGAGTTGTGTAACTTGATTATATCTGTGGTTATAGTTATAGCTCGATGCAACTTGTTCGGACTTATATGGTGTGTAAATGTAAGATTTGCGTCTTGCAAAAAATTATAAAGGTTGGAAATTAAACTTCAAGGTTTTTAGGCTAAGGTTAAATTAATGATTTTCAGTTGTATTATGTTGTCAAGCTTATATGGAATAGGGTGACGTGGGTTCACCCCCGGGTACGTGTGTGGTGAGATGAAACATTGATTTGATGGCTTGGAAACAATTCTTGGCACGTTCAAGGACGAACGTATGTTTAAGTGGGGGAGAATGTAACGACCCGGCCAGTCGTTTAGAGTATTACAACCCCGGTTCCCTATTGTCTGCTCAAATTATACTTTATAGTTGTTGTGTGACTTGCCGGGGTAATTGGTTCGGGTCCGGTGAGGTTTTGGAATAAATTGGAACATTTAGTTTCAAGGTTTAAAGCTTAAGTTAAAATAGTGACCAGATGTAGACTTATGTGCAAACGATCTCGGATTCGAATTCGGATAATTCCAATAGCTCCGATGGTGATTTTGGACTTAGGAGCGTGTCCGGAAAATTATTTGGAGATCCGTAGTGGAATTAGGCTTGAAATGCCGAAAGATGAATTTTTGTGAAGTTTGACCGGGGGGTTGACTTTTTGATATGGAGGTCAAAATTCGATTCTGGAAATTTGAATTGGTCCATAATGTGAAATGTGACTTAGGTGCAAAATTTGAGGTCAATCGGACGTGATTGATGTGTTTCGGCACAAGATATAGAATTTGAAGTTTCAAAGTTCAATAATTTCGAATTTAGGTGTGATTCGTCGTTTCAATGTTGTTATGTGGGTTTTGAGGCCTTGAGTAGGTCTGTATTATGTTATGCAACTTGTTGTTATGTTCGGACGCAGTCCCGAGGGGTTCGGGTGAGTTTCAGATGGTTAACGGATCAAATTTGGACTTAAGGAAATGCTGGATCTGCTACCTACTAGTGTGATCGCACCTGCGAAGTTTTGATCGCAGGTGCGAAGCCGCATGTGCGCGAAATCAATCGCAGAATCGAGGGAGTGCTGGCTGGGAAGGCATTGTAGAAGAAGAAGCAAGGGCGTAGAAGCGGAAGCAAGGGCACCGAGGTGCTTCCGCAAGAGCGGCCCAATGCGCGCAGAAACGCGATCGCAGGTGCGGTCCTTGGCATTGCAGAAGCGATTATGGCTGGCCAAGCTGTTCTCGCAGAAGCGAGATTTTTCCCGTAGAAGCGAAGGTCGCAGATGCGACCCCTTGTCCGCAGATGCGGAATCGCTGGGACAGAACCTTAAATTCGAGGGTTCGACATTTTCACCCTTTTCCGAATTTTGGAGCTCGAGTTGAGCGATTTTGACTAGGAAATTTCCACAGAACTTGGGGTAAGTGTTCTTAACTCCATTGTGATTATATTCCATGAATTAATCTTCATTTTTGGTTTAAGATTATCGAATCTTCAAGATAAATAGAAGGAAATTTCTATAATGTCACAAAACAAATGTTTCTAGTTTGAATACCGATTCGGAATCGGAATAGAGTGAAATTAGTACGGTTGAACTTGTAGTTGGATGGGTTGTCAAATTTTATGCGTTTTGTCAGATTTCGAGACGTGGACCCCACGGGTAATTTTTGGGGCGTAATTTCGAATTTTATGGAAAATATTAACATTTTGATATGGAATTAATTCCTATAAAAAGTGTGGACTGAATCAAATTAATTGTGGTAGATTCGAGCCGTGCGGGAGTTGATACGCGCTTAATGGGATTTCTGGAGCATTGTTTAGCTTGCTCGACATTGGATTCGGCTTGTTCGAGGTAAGTAACTCTTCTAATCTTGGAGTTGAGGGTATGAACCCTGAATATATGTATTTCATGAATTGTTGGGAGGTGACGCATATGCTAGGTGACGAGCGTGTGGGCGTGCACTATAGAAATTGTGACATAATTATTTCTGCGAAATTTTGTAGTTAAATGATCTTAGCATTTTCCATGCGATTTTATGAGTTAAAGAAATTGAGCTAAAAAGCATATTACAAATCATGTGGAGGC
Organism: Nicotiana otophora; assembly: GCA_000715115.1. Classification (NCBI taxonomy): domain Eukaryota; kingdom Viridiplantae; phylum Streptophyta; class Magnoliopsida; order Solanales; family Solanaceae; genus Nicotiana; species Nicotiana otophora. The sequence goes on from AWOL01S0033104.1 coordinate 56,431, forward strand.
TATGTGCCAGTATAATTGGGACCCACATAGGTCATATTGCTGTGAATTATTTGTTTTAAGTTAAAAATTCATACTCAGTCATATTCATTTCATTGCATATCATATCTCGGTCTCTGTTGTTATTTATTGCTACATCATATCATCATTTTTGGGCTATTTTCATGACATTATGAGCCCGAGAGACTAGAGAGATTGATGACCGAGTGAGGACGAGGGCCTGATTGTGAGGATTATTATGTGGATCGGGGCTGCCCACCTGCAACATGCTTTATATACTTTATTATTATAGCACGTGAGTTGTCCATGCAGTACGTGAGTTGTCCGTGCAGTACGTGAGTTGTCCGTGCAACACGTGAGTTGTCCATGCAGATTATAGCGTTTGGGCTGAAGGAGCCCAAACAGAGTCTATACACACCCCCAGTGAGCGTAGGTACCTACTGAGTGCGAGTGCCGAGTGCCGAGTGCTGAGTGACGGGAGGCATGAGTGATTGTGAGGTATGCCCGAGTGGGATGAGTGATTATGAGGTATGCCCGAGTGGCATGAGTGACTGTGAGGTATGCCCGAGAGGCATGAGTGACTGTGAGGTTTTCCCGAGGGGCAGTATATGAGTGATGTTCTACCCGAGGGGATGTTTATGATTTTATCACTGAGTTGCTTCGCATTGGCATGCACACATGATATACATGCATAGAGATGTATTTTTCTCATGTTGTACAACATCACACCATTCATGATTTCTCACACATTTTTACAGATGGGCATAGTGATGCATTTGTTTTACATGGGTTATCCGCAAGGAAAATGAAACATCTTATTATTATTGAAAAAATTTTGGGAGAAATTATTATTTTCAAACTATTCATATTTTTGGCAACTTCGGCAAACGATTTGGGTTTTTACTGATGTATTTGAAAGGAAGAACTATTATTTTTGAAATCATGATTTGGCTGAGCATTTTATCTTTGAGTTACTTCTGATAATATTTACTTTATGTTGTTATGGACTGTTGTGGACTATTGGTTATGGACAGGACCTTGGTAGAAGCTCGTCACTACTTTCAACCTACGGCTAGGTTTGTTACTTACTCAGTACATGGGGTCGGTTGTACTGATACTACACTTCTGCACATTGCGTGCAGATGTTAGCTGATGTTGTTGCTGTGCTCGATGGTTGCGGGACTTGAAGATGTACCTGCGTTCCTGTTGTAGCTGCCTCTTGTTCAGGGTAGCCTTAGATTTATAAAAGCTCTGTTTATGTATTATTCAAACAGACTATGTATTTATTTTATTTCTGCTTTGTATACTTTATTCTTAGAAGCTCATGATTTGTACTACCAGTTCTTGGGGATTGTATAAGATTAAGACCTTTATTCACTTAAATTGTTTTAATAATTATTATTGAAATTAGATAGTTGGTAATTGGCTTACCTAACGGGTTAGGTTAGGTGCCATCATGACTAGTTGGATTTTGGGTTGTGATATTTGCTAATGCTTTTATGAGAAAAGGTAAGAATATTTCTTTGGTATTTTGAGTGACCATTTTCATCAAAAAGAACCTAAATTTATTGATTATTTTGTGAAGGTTCAAAAAGAGAAAGTTGCTAAGGGAAAGTAATGTCTTGAACTATCACTTTGGCATACTTTTTGTCAAGAGCTTTTTCTTTTGCCCAAAAGCAAGAATGGTATGTACGTACGGCTTATGCTTATCTTGTGTTTGTCTAAGGCCATTGAGTTAAAGAATCTTAACTTTGAGTATTGTGATATTCTTTATATGATGATTCATGATGAGCTTGGCATATCTCTTAAATTATCATGTGAAGTTGTTGGAAAGTGTGTAGATATTTGGGGATAAAATTGTGTTTGACCCAGGAGTTATTTTTTATCATGGTGAAGTGTCTTTCTTTGGATTAAAGAGTATGATTTTTATTTCTTCTTATGACACTTGGTTATACCATACAAATGTGCACTTTGTTGAGGATTTTACAAGATTGTGGTTTTGTTGGAAGCATGAAACTTTACACTCTCTTGATTAGTCTCATGAGTATTATTTTTATTATAGAGTATGTGTCATTTGTATTGGATATGTGTTCTTTATAGATTATGAAACTTGGATATATCATAAGAGTGCCACTTTTGAGTGCAAGATTGTGATCTTTGATCTTTTAGCTTGGACGTACAATGCTTTGATTGTCATTGGCTTGGTACTTATGTTTGCCCCTTTCTTAGTTTTGCAAGGTCCAAATTCGAGGACAAATTTCTTTCACGAGAGAGGATGATACACGCCGTATGAGTATGCCTGACAATTTCCAAGTCAACATTAAAGCATTGGTGTTATACCTCATATTTTCGTACATAAAAGTACATCGTAAGTCAATTGATGTAATCTCATAAATGAGATCATCTTTGAAAGTACACAAAGTAAGTTAATAATTTTACTTTGGAGGTTACATATATTAAAGATAACGGATAACAAGTACCAAGAGGGTTGGAAAGCTTAGAAGCTAAACGAATTGAAGAAAATAAGTTTCGTCGAAAGTCGACAAGTTTGGAGTATTATAACATGTAATTTTGGGGTGAGACTAGGGTGCTTAATATAATAAGGAGGTTATCTTATGAGTTATTTTAGTCGTATGATAGTCGTGTGTTTTGTTTTGAAGTCAAGCGAGTTCTGGAACAAAAGTTGGCAAAGGTAATCACAAGTTACATTCATAAATGTTCTGAACTTAGGTCAAATATAGCTGAGTGATTCTCCCAATGTACTTTGAATTATGGGATTCTCTACCTATCAAATTTAATATCTACGAGTCTAGTTTCTAATGCATTAAACTGTTCATTGATACGATATCAGAGTAGAGAAATATTCACATTTTCGCGAGACGGCGCAAGCAGCTCCCTTGTGACCCACAAAGTCGGTATAAAACTCCAGCTTGTATATAAGTCAATTCTAAGTAATGTTAACTCATTTTTCTCAACCAAAATAGTCCCCCCTCCTAGATACTCTCCAACAGTTCCCTCATGATCCTAGAGGGAATCCAAAGAAAAACCACGCAAGTTCGACGAAAAGAATATCGTGGTTACCATTAACTCCCTTTCCTTCTCGTTGTGACGACTTAGGAAGTTACTTGGTGTTGATGTGAGTTAAAGGACATAGGGTTCTTGGTATATTTGAGGTAAGTTTCATCTTCCATAACCTAATCTTAAGTTTGTACGAGTGTTGGGTTGAAATTTGTTGGAGGATTCTCGAAGAACCTAGTTACTATTAAATTGAAGTTGAGCTATGTTGTGTGAGCTGTTTTTACATGTTTTAAGATACCAAATGGAATTGCAAAGGTAGGAATATCATGGTGAGGATGAGGGGAAGTGAAGATGAAGATTATTGTGCTAGAACATGTTGAATTGGAGCTATAAAAGACACTATGAAGTTATGTACATAAGTTGTTCGATAAAATGACTAAATGAACTTCCCTATAGAATATGAAGTCCGTATTGATACCAATCCTTTGTATGATATAGATTACCATCAATAAGAGGTGCGAGGACTTGTGCAACAGTTGTAACTTGGTGGATAAGGTATATTAAGGCTATCCCTTCTTTCCTTTTGGTATGATAGATATGATACAACGAGGCCACCATGAATGTCTACAACCAGCAATACCAAACTAACATGTACATAGGGATGGCAAGGCCACAATATTGATATACAAAATATGCATGACTCGTCTACAAGCCTCTAGAGATAACTGAATTGTATCATAGTCGGGACAGGGCCTTGACCTACCCATCAAACGTGTATATATAAAATGAACTCCAAGGTCTAGACCTGGTAACTCGAAGGAAGTGGAGCTTACCAACCATGCTAATGTTTGACTCTGTCTACTGGGAAGGTCTATCCAATTATCTATTAGGACCCAAAGAGCCAGTGAGATGGAGCAAGGGGAGCTAAAGGTGAAAGAATGTTTTGTTGAAGTTTTCAGAACAAGGTAATAGACCGAGATATTAGCAGGAGAATAAGAAGAGAGTAAATGAAGCATTATGATTAAGATGTATTAAATAGGTGATAATGGTAAATCAAAATCTATATTATTATAAAAGTGAGAAGCCCTTAACTTAAAAGTTAAATTACAAAATTATCCTTCTGATTTTTCTAAATACCCTAATTAATTAAAATACCCATCATATTTATTTAAATACCCTATTAATTAAAGAGCCCTACTTGTGAAGAGTTGCAAAATATAATGCTGATTCACTTATTCTGAACAAGAAGAAAAATAACTGCTTTGTCATTCTATTGAGTATTGACGCATCCTTTCACAGTCACTTTTACTACGCGTTCTCTCAATATGAGACTTGCAAAATTTGTAGTTCTATACACTGTCAAGATTATACTTGAAAAATCACGGCGGTTATTTGCAACAAATTGAAGGACACCTTCTATGTTTGCCTTGAATATTGTGGCTGTCTTTTATCATACACCTGTTAGCATTATTTACCAATTTGGAATTGAAGAAGAGGAATAGAAGACTTATACACATTCGTCTACGGAACCAGTGATTATATGGGCAAAGACAATTAGAGAGAATCTGAATAATAAATCAAGAGAAAGTGACAAGAAAATTATGTTTTTATCCTAACTTCTCTTTTTATTTATTTATTAATTTCTACTTTTGAGGTTTTTATGAAACACAATCGATATAAATATTTGGGTAAATAACTTATGTTGTGATGGTCTTGAGATACATGTTTTTTTATATTTAGGAATGCATTAGTTAATATCAGAATTAACTTTGTTAGAAGGCTTAAGCAATATCAAAATTAACTTCGTTCTATTGCTAACCTCAAATTCATTAATTTGCATATTCTATAGTTACATGCACAAGTTCATGTGGTAGTTTGCTTTCAAGTTATTATCTAATATGAAGTATTTTGTTTAGAAGGACTATATTTGTTTATCTATAATATTTTAGATATTGCTTCAGCCTTTTGATCAATTACTCCCTTTTCTCTGTCCAAATACATAACCATGCAATTGAATTATATATTTGGATGTAGCCGGACGTTATCGTTTTATGAAAGCAAGAGTCTCAATGAAATAAAATTGAAAAGTATACTCTAAGTAAATTTAGTTTTAAAATTTTAATTTCAGTGAGAAATCTTTCAACAAACACATAAGGTTTACCTTTTAAATCTAAATCATATTGAATTTCAATATCTTTTTGTTTGGCTTTATGCACCAAATATTAAAATGATGTCCATTTTCCAACAATAATATAGGTTGCTAGGTAGAGGAGTGTGAAAAAATAAGTAAATAAGCATGATAATGAAATAGGTTATTAGAAAGGAGAAAGTGCCCGCAACTGTAGTGGAATTGAGAGTCTAGGATTTTAAAACTTAATCTATTTCGTGATTTTGTTGTATGGTGTGATAGTTTGGTGATAGTATGATGGGTGTGCTATTGTTATTACACAAAATTTTGACAGGGACGTCATATTCACATATAGCCTACAGTTGTTTGGCAAATTGCTTGAAAGAGAATTTTAACGGTATGACCTTCCATGTAGTTTATTTCTTTCCAACTATGAACTAAACTGTTTTTCTAAACATAAATTGACAAGCACAATAGATGCATGCTCAGCTATAGAACATTTTATTCGATATAAATTTGTTTGTATTGTTTAACAGATTAATTGAATTACTCGGTCATATAATCCATAATATTTCTGGTTTTTACTAATTAGAATTATGTCAATATACTAACAAAATTAGATACTATCAGTGCAAGATGTTAAATAGTATGTGGAAGATGGAAGTATATGTTGTATCTAATGCATGGAAATTAAACATAATAAATAATAAGTGCATTAAAAAATAGGTATAACAAAATTATTTCTGATCGATAATATTATGCTCCACAATTACTAAAATTATCACATGTAAATAGTGTCACATATATAGCCAATAGACCGGTCAGGAAGAGTCATTTATATCTAAAATGTAACACAAAATCATCTACGCATATACATATAATAATGTGCGTGTGCGTGCATTCATTTGTACATGTTTACATATATTATATTGTTTGTCATACACAAAATAATATTAATAACTTTTATATTGAAGAAAAATTATCATTGGAACAAGTTTACAAAGGAAGGATAAATCACTCAAACAATATAAAAGATACAAGCTTTGAAGAAACACGACTGGAGAAGCAAAATAAACTGGTTACCAAATATTTTATTATTAGCTAGAGTATGAAAACGGAGGCGTGTTTAATGTAATGGCTTATAGATTGACCTTCTTTAGTTTTACTAGTACATTTTAGAAAATATTAGTAGTTAATATTAAAATATTTTCCTACGTGAATTTGGGAGATATTTGTAGTTTATCATCATCATATATTCATAAGTCGCAAAAAATTCTTGAATGCATTTTTGGTCATCATAATAAGGGAAAATGATACTGAATAGCCGCTCTCAAAATAATAGCCGAAATATATATATTTTTTGTATATATATATATACATTATGCATGTTATATACAAAAATTATACAAATTTTATATAGTTTCTGGCGCGGGCTAAAAGTAATAATACCCCTCCTAATAAGACATCATTCGACGACCCATATTTTAATTATTCACATAAATTTGTGTTTTATTCTTCTAAATATATTTACTTACTCAAAGCCTTATTTTAATAATATTAATATTATTTTACAAAAATTATATACTACATGGCTCGGCATACACGTGCGACGCACGTGCCGAGAAACTAGTATGATAAGGTGATTGAGTCTATAGTCAAGTGAAGAAAAAGACAAAAAAGGACAAGCCTTGAGACTATAAAAGAGTATAAGCCATAAAGTTATATCCTCATTTCGAGAAATGAGTTGGTGATTCCAACGCGATTACCAGAAGACTAAGTAGACCCCTAGAGTAATTAAAATCAACATGGACTAGTAAACAGGATAAATTTAGAGACCAGAGGATTTGATAATAGTCGATATCGGGAAAATTTCAGAGACCATATTCCATCAACAGAAGAATAACCTTTAAAGGTCATTCAGGAAGACGCTTCACTAAAAGCAAGCACTATGAGTAGAGTTAAGCTTAAGGGACTAAGTGTGCTAGTTACACTAGGTGTCCCCCTCGTGCTTAAGAAATTCAGTTATCCCTGGTACAAAAGGGTTACTGCAAGGCGAGTAAGGGTCATTGAAAATATGGAAAGCCGTCGAAGATGAAGAGGTAAACATCTGCATGTAAACTTCAGAGCATTAAATGCTAGTAATCCCATAAAGGGGAAAATATGGTGTGATATGGTATTACGTCAGAGTTAAGCAGTTCAGGTATCTATGAAATGGTAAAGGAAGAATGTAGTAAAAAGGCAAAAGGGATGAGATTGCATTTACTAAGATCCCACATATATGTTATGACTCCAGAATGTTATGTAAGGACGATGCTGAGAATAGGCAGTAAGGGGTCCCTGCTAGGATTTTAATTAGTAAATAAGTGCGAATGAACACTTGATACATAGGAGCTAGTGTGAAAGGTAAGTTAAGACAAAAGATATAACCGAAGAGAGGTTACGTAGAATATAGATATGAGCATGGACTGACGAGTAGTTAGTAGTTGATTCAAGAAGAGCCTAGTTATGGCTAGACAAGAGGTCTCATATAAAACAGTAGATCATGAAAGATAAACATAGTGAAACCCAACATAGGAAATTCAGTCTCGCAGATACGACATCGTAATCCTTGATAAATATTCAAATAAAAGTTAGGGTAGTTAAAGGTACCGTATAAGTGTTACGAAAATAAAAGAGAATGCCACTAAGAAGATAGTCAAAAATTTTAATACAGAAGTAACCCTACGAGCACAAGGGCATGAAGGTAAGTAACTAAGGATAATTATAAGCGAGTAAGAACATCAAAAGTTCTATCGGGTATACGAGGTAATAAGCTCGCAACTTTATTAGAGTTAGAGTGCCTCCCCTAAGTACTACAATAAAAGACCAGATAAGGAAATAAGGAAGACGGCTTCAACATAAGTATAGTAACTTCAAGAAGAAATGGTCTAGTAATAGCAGTCTCACTACAACATTGTATGAACTCCATAAGAAAGTGGCACCTATCGTGGCTAATGAACGGGAAGTAAATTCAAAAGTACTATTCGAGATCATATGAGTTACTAAAAAATTCTGGCATGCTTGGGAACTAAGATAAGCCAAGTATTCACGCAACAAGTGGCAGAAAGACCAGGAAAAGTGATATCTTACGTTTAAAGAAAGCTGAGAAGGAACGAAAGGAATTATTTGATCAATGACCCAGAGTTAGTTGCGTTATGAATGCACTTAAGATTTCAGAGTATTATCCATGCAGTATTTATGTTGATATTCATACAACTGTAGAAGACTCTGGTATAAGTTAAAATAAAGAATTGAGTCCAGGTCATAGACAAATGATTGAATCATTAGAAGAATATATCATGGATATTCCATAGCATCCATGAAAGGCTAAAGTAATAACTAATACATTGAGCTGCAGATATGAAGATAGCTTAAGCCTACAATAAGGCTGAGAGAGAAGAAGAAACTAAAAAGTTACATCAGCTAAGTAAATCACGAGTCTGATTATTGGACCCATATAATTATAGAAATCGTGATTGAGAATATTATAGAATTACTCTTAATATCAGAGGTACAAGAGAGATAGTATAACAGCATATTCTATAATGACTCTATGATAAAGCCAGTTAGAAGAGTACCAGCCTCATAAGAAGTCAGTATGAAGCTCCCACCGGATTGTGTATGCACCATAGGTGCAAGTATTATAGTATAGCTTCAAGTTGTGGATGTGAATTATACCTATGTGGAAGGGAGGTTATGAAAGAGATAGAAGATACGATGCGAGATTTTAAGGTAAGTAAGGTAAATGTGAAGAAGGTATGGGATACTCAAGTGCAGAAGGTTGTGAGTGGTCTATATACCACATAGAGGGCTATAAGCACTAGGATTCAGTATCTAGAAATGGTAGAGGTGTCGTCAATGGTATATCTTACAGCCTATAGTTTCTAGGTACCGAGAGGTTTAGTTAAGAGAGTAAAGAAGTGTTTGAGACGATGTTAAAGGAACGTTGCGAGTAGTATAAATAGATATGTGTAGGTCGCAAACTAAAGTATGGTAGAGAAACAAGGTTTTAGGAAGAGAGGAGTAAGGATAAGAAAAAGGCGAGTGAGAATGTGACGAGAATAGGTAAGTCCTCGAGATTAAGCCCATGAAAACAAGAGAGCTGATGGTTTCTGTAAGTTATAGAAAACTCAGTATAGCCTGAATGAACATAGAGGAGTCTAAGACTAGGAGCATTTAAAAGAGATGAAATGCTGCCCTGGCAGTAGAATGAAAGTTTAATTGTGATAAATGATAAGAGAATGACGTTTAGGCCTTCGATTGAGTAATGATTCATAGAGAAGGGATTTCATGAATTGCACGGGATTAGAATACCTCCCATAAGATGAACTACATTGGGATGCCATGAAATACGGTTATTGAAGTATAGTATCGCCCCTACCTGGATTAGGCAAATAACTTCTGATGTTTGTCACGCTCCAAAATCGAGGAGCGCGACCGGCGCTCAACCGAGTGAACCCGACCGAGCAAGCCTGTTAGATTATTTGTATCCAAACTCATTCATGAATAAAGAGAATATATGTTTTTCTTAATTAAACAATAAAGTGGTCATGTCTGCAATTACCAATTTCTTACCATAAGTTTCACCATTTTTAAAGTCTCAAATGGACAAGTAATACAACCACAACATAGCATAGTTTGTCTTTCCCAGCACCAATACACAACCCACACTATGTCTACGGAGCCTCTATAGATAAAGAAGAGTACAATGATAATGCCGCTAACAAGGCCCCGGCTATACCTCAAACAGAATACACAGGGTACATAAGATTCATGACCCCGGAATGAAGTGGGGCTCACCAAATCAGCTGGGAAGAAGGTGCACTGCTATCACTCACCAACATCTCCTGTTGTGGAACCACCTGCATCCATTGAAAGATGCAGCGCCCCCAGCAAAAGGGACGTTAGTACTGTTGAATAGCACTAGTATGTATAACTAAACACCCTCTCAATAGAATGACAAATAATACAAACAAGATTATCATAATATCAATGAAAGCCTTAATTAACATCAAACCTCAATTTAAGATCAAGACAGTGTTCGAATTAATTTCCATATCTCACATTGGGAAATTTTTAGTATCGATATACCATTGTCTATATACCAGTACCACCGTATTCTCAGCACGGAGTCCGATCATGACCCGATCGGCTAGGCTATCTCATTAGAGACATCAACCACAATTACTCTCAATATCAATACTACCGTCTTTAACACGGAACCCGATCACGGTCCGATCGGCTAGGCTATCTATTAGGGACATCAACCACAATCACAATTTTAATTATACTTTCCAGCACAATCACCACCATGTGTGCGGCATGGTGTCCGATCACGACCCGATCGGCTAGGTTGTCTTATTTGAGACATCAACCTTTTTATATCAATCATCGCATTTCATAATACTTTTACATCTTTTCATTTCATTGGCACCAGTGGCCATAATTATAAGATCATTCATGGCACGTTGGCCATATTCAGTATTTCATGCTCACCTTATCAATTTAAAATATCATCCTCATCATCAACAACAAATGCAATTCAAATCAAGGTGTGTAGTACACATGTGAGCAATTTACAGTCTAATGCACATAGAGATATTTCACAAAATTTGGCATAATAGCCTTCATTTGAACTTGACTTAAAGTCGAAACATTATTAATGCATAGTCCATACTTTAACACATCCCCAATTGGTAACATAACATGAATAGAGCATTTAGGATGCTTTTTGAACATATATCTTTCAACCCAATCATACTCGGAATAGCCAATTTCATAATGAATCACTCGGGACTTACTTAATTTATATGAATATCGTGGGATTCAATTCTAAGAGAAGAGTTTAGCCAACATATCTCACTTGAGCTTCCTTACACTCTAAATTTTCAGAATTCTTAGCAACTTTAATCTATTGTAGAAATATAACAAATTGAACTAAAATTAGAAAGATGATTATGGTTCTAGCTCGTTTGAGCATTTTATCAAATACTAGGTGTGTATTAATGTTTTAAGGCCCTTTTATGGAGGATTCCATCATCCTACAACCCAATATTTACTATTCTTAGCTCAACAATCTTCCTACACCCTTTGATAACACATGCATGTAAGATAAACAACTCTCATGCCCAAATATTATCTTGCTAATTACCCATTTTCAGATGATTTCGAAATTAGGGTTTACGGTGTAAAATCTTACCTCTAAGATGAAGACCTAGTGAGCTTGCCTTCTTAATCATCCAAAACTTGAGCAAGAATTGAAGAACAATTATTGAAGAACACCTTCGCACTTTAAGACACTCTCTCTAACTCTAAAATATCAGATTATCTCTCAAACATGACCCAAAACGTGTATTTAATAAAGTAGGGTCGGTTTTTAAAAACCCAAAAATGAAGCTCCGAAACAGGTTCTGCGGTCGCATAATAGTTATGCGAACCGCATATCGGTCGCATAATTGGTGTTCAAAATGACCAAAAATCTACCTGAGTCTGCGGTCACTATGCGGTCTGCATAACCGTTGTGCGGTTGCATAGTGCACCGCATAACAGTTATGTGGTCGCATAGTCGACCGCATAATTGCTTCCAACTGACCCAATTAACTGCCTCACTCTGCGGCCATTATGCGGTCTGCAGAGTGATTTTACGGTCGCATAATGGACTACAGAAATGCACTTTTTCGCCAAAAACTTTCTTTTACTTTCCGGTGCATTGTACAACCCAAAAAGTCTGAGCCGCGGTGCGAATTTCTATAATACTCAATACATAAAACCAATTCGGCACCAAGAAATATTATTTTCTTTTGTAAAATTTTATGGGGCCTTACAATGTTCCCCGATGAGACATGAGCCCTAGTGACAATGTGTTACGTAAGAGGTTTCAAGTTATAATTAGTAGATTATAGATAAATATTGAGGTGAATCACCAATAGATGGATAAAAGTTCCAAAGTATGAGATGAGATTAGACTGTGATTCTTAAGATGAACAGTAATGAGGAAGCATTAAAGGACTTAGATTTATACATGTTGTAACGACCCGGGCGGTTGTTTCGAGAGTCATAGCTCCATTTTCCTCATTTCTACTTCCTTTTGTTCTTTTCAGCTATATTATGATATATCGGGTTAGTTGGTTCAGGTCCGGAGTGGTTTTGGAGTGGATTGAGACACTTAGTCTCTTATTTAGAAGCTTAAGTTAGAAAAGTCAACCGAAAGTTAACATATATGTAAACGACCTTGGAATTTAATTTTGATAATTCCGTTAGCACCGTTAGGTGATTTTGGACTTAGGAGCGCGTCCGGAATATGATTTGGAGGTTCGTAGTAGAATTAGGCTTGAATTGGCGAAAGTTGGAAATTTGGCGATTTTGGTCGGCAGTGGAAAATTTGATATCGGGGATGTAATGGAATTATGAAAGTTGGAGTAGGTTCGTAGTGTCATTTGTGACGTGTGTGCAAAACTTTATGTCATTCAGATGTGGTTTGGTAGGTTTCGACGTCGTTTGCGGAATTTGGAAGTTTAGAAGTTCTTAGGCTTGAATCCGAGGATAATTTTGTGTTTTGATGTTGTTTTGAGTGTTTTGAAGGTTCGACTAAGTATGTATGTTGATATATGACTTGCTGGTATGAATTGTTGGGGTCCCGAGGGGCTCGGGGTGATTCCAGGTGGTTAACGGATTGTTTGAAGTTGGAAAAAAATGCAGCTAAAGCTGCTGCTACTGGTATTTCCGCACCTGCAAAATGGGAGCCGTAGGTGCAATCATTCAGAAGTGCTTAGAGAAGTCGAAGGTGCGGATAAGACTAAGGTGGGCTGGAACCTCAGTGCAAGAAGGTTGTCGCATCTGCGAGCCCGCAGGTGCGAGACCTGGGGCGCAGATGTAGAGAGGAGGATTTTGGCAAGCTTCGCAGAAGCGGAGAAAGATGCGCAGGTGTGCTTCTGCAGGCATGAGATTGGGCCGCAGATGTGGAACCTGGGCTCTTAAGTAAGTTCCGCACCTGCAATGGAAATTCCGCAGGTGTGACATCGTAGAAGCGGAAAAAGGGGCCGCAGGTGTGATAGTGCTAGGCAGAAAAGCTCCAACTCGAGGTTTTGTCTTTTACTTTCAATTTTGGACTTGAGAACCTCGGGAGAGAGGCGATATTTCAAAGGTTTTCAAGGAGCAACGTTCGGGTAAGTTATTCTAACCCATAATGGTATAAATTTCGTGAATCTATGGCTTAGTTCATCATTAATTAGTAGGATTTGTGAAATGAAATAAGGGGCTAGGGCGTGGGATTTTGGAGAGTGTAATTTGAAGATGTAAAAGGACCAAATGATGTCGGATTTTGATGAATTTCGTATTGTTAGACTCGTGAGTGAATGAGCTTTCGCGTTTTGTGACTTTTGTCAAATTTCGAGACGTGGGCCCTGGGGCCGGGTTTGAGCCGATTTCGGATTTTGAGTTTAATTTAATAGTTTTCTTGTGGAATTAATTCCTTTAGCATATATTAATCGTATTGTATTGCTTGTGGCTAGATTCGGGATGTTTAGAGGCCGATTTGAGAGGCAAAGGCATTGCAAAATAGGAGTTTTGCTCGGATTGAGGTAAGTAGCAGTCTTAAATCTGGTTTTGAGGGTATGAAATCCCGAGAATTTGTATAAGGTGAATATTTGGAGGTGACGCACATGCTAGGTGACGGGCGTGTGAGCGTGCACCGTGAGGGACTGTGACTTGGTCCATCCCGTGAGACTGTAAAGTTAAATAGCCATTGTTATTACTTGTTTTTCCTCGTCTTTGAGAAATTGACTGCCTTTCATGTTAGAAACCATGCTTAGGCCATATGATATCACTATTAGGACCCGCAACAGTCGTATACTTGTTGAATTCACTGCTAATTGTTGTCTTGTACTCAGTCACAGTCTTATTGTGTGTTATATCTCTGTTTCCTCTCATTTCTTTTTGATACTTTTATATTCTCGTTTTGGGCTGGTTATTATGATATTCTGTGATTCGAGGGGTTGGCGAGGTTAGTGATTGAGATAGGGCCTGATTGCCGGGTTGAGAGCTATGTGAGATATTTTGGATCGGGCTGCACGTCGCAACAATATTTGATCGGGTTGCACACCGCAACAAGCCTACGAGCCATATATCGGATCGGGCTGCACATCGTAGCAATATATGGATCGGACTACACGCCGCATCGGTATTGGGTCGGGCTGCACGCCGCAACAATATCTAGTGCTTGGGCTGTAGGAGCCCCTCCGGAGTCTGTACACCCCTAGTGAGCACATGTACCTTGATTGTGAGTATTAGGGCTGAGAGCCGAGCGATTGAGCTATCGAGATAGATGAGTGGCAGTAGCCCCAATGAGACTGTGTATTGCTTTTATTTATTGATGCACATTGTTGCTAGTCATTGGTGTTGTGATGTTTTGAAGGACTTCTACTGTTTCACATGAGCTTGAAACGTTTTGATTTTAAAACACCGGTTTGAAAGCATGCCTAAATTCCTTTACTGAGATTTCTGAAAAGAACTGTATTATGTGTAGCTCAGCTTTGTTTTCTCAGTTCCTTATTTAATTCTGTTACTTACTGAGTTAGAAGTACTCACGTTAGTTCCTGCACCTTGGGTGTAGATACAGGTGAGCCCGTTCGCAGAGATCATTGAGTCTGTGCGCTTTGGATTATCAGAGACTTACGAGGTAGCTGTCGGTATCTATTATTATCTTTTCTTTCTATTTTGGTATTAGTGGAACATTGTAGACCTTGATGTTAGTCTGGTTTAGATGCTTATGACTTAGTGACACCCCGATGTCGGGCTTTCTATTCCGCATTTTATTTTGAGTTGAACTCCTTTGTGAAGGTTTTATAATGAATAACTTTGAAATTATCTCTTAAAATGAAATATCGAATTGTTTTGGTAATGTGTCGGCTTTCCTAGTACCACGATAGGCGCCATCACGACAGAGTTAGTTTTGGGTCGTGACAAGTTGGTATCAGAGCCTAGGTTACATAGGTCTCACGAGTCATGAGCAGGTTTAGTAGAGTCTTGCGGATCGGTACGGAGACGTCTGTACTTATCTTCGAGAGGCTATAGAACCTTTAGGAAAATTCCACATTCTAGAATTCTTGTCATGCAAATCTGTTGATTCTGGTAACTAAACATCTGTTGTTTCATTCTCTCACAGATGGTGAGGACTCGTACTACTGGGCAGGATGGATAGCCACCAGTACCATAGCCAGGGCCGCGAGAGGCCGAGGTCACGGTAGGGGCAGAGGTGCCACCCGCACACCAGCTGGGGCAGAACCTGCAGATCCACCAGTTGTCTCAGAGCAGGACCAGATTCCAGTTGTTGATGCACCATCTCAGGCACTACCTGTGCCTATTGTGATTCCAGGCCTCCAGGAGGCCCTAGCTGAGATTCTGATAGCTTGTACCGGCCTTGCTCAGGCAATCTCTATCTCGATGGCCGCAACCACTTCTCAGGCCGGGGAAGGCACTCGGACTCCCGCAGTTTGCACACCCGAGCAGGTTGTACAGGGATTTCAGACATTGGGGGCACCACCAGCCCAGCCGGTTTTAGCTGCTCAGGATTATGTGGCTCCTCCTATGCCTAAGGATGATCAGCGTATGTTGGAGAGGTTTGGTAGACTCCAGCCTCCACCTTTCAGTGGCACAAAGAGAAAGGATGCCCAGGACTTCTTGGACAGGTATTAGAGGATACTCCGTACAGCTAGTATTCTGGAGACTTGTGGGGTCTCATTCACTACTTTTTAGTTTTCTGGGACTGCACTCAGATGGTGGGAGACTTACAAGAGGCGTAGGCCTGTTGGCACAACACCCCTTACTTGGCAGCAGTTCTCCGTGGTCTTTTGGAGAAGTTCGTGCCTCAGTCCCGCAAAGAGGAGCTGCGCTGGCAGTTTGAGCAGCTTCTTCAGTGTGATATGTCTGTGACGCAGTATGAGATGCGATTCTTGGAGTTGGCCCGTCATGCTATCTGGTTGGTTACCACAGACGGGGAGAGGATCATGAGGTTTATAGATGGTCTCACTTATCAGCTGTGATTGCTTATGACCAGAGAGAGAGTCTCTGGTGCTACTTTTGACGAGGTTGTCGACATCGCTCGCCAGATTGAGATGGTTCGCAGTTAGGAGAGGGTTGAGAGAGACGCCAAGAGGCCTCGTGGATAGGGAGGATTTAGTGGTACACTTTATGGGGGTCAGTTCCAGCATGGTAGAGGTCGTCCATTAATAAATGCTCAGATGACTCACCCAGTTTACCATGGTGCATCATCTGGCCATGGTTCTCACAGTTATCAGTAGGGTCGTTCATCTCTTGGTGCCCTTCCAGCGCAAAGTTCTTCTCGTGCTACATCGGGTCAGAGTTCGTCTATACCGGGTCCTTCTGCTAGTTATCTCGGTGCTCGGGGCTCCTTTCAGTCCCTAGCACTGGCATCAGGGTGTTGGTATGAGTGTGGGGAGTTTGGTCACATGAGGAGAGAGTGTCCCCATCTAGTTGGAGGTCTCGCTCCGCAGAGGAGCTAGTCTATGTCATCAACATCAGTTCCTCCACCACTCGCCTAGTCAGCTAGGGGTCACCCGAGAGGGGGAGACAGATCTGGGTGGCCAGGCCCGTTTCTATGCTCTTCCTGCCAGACCAAAAACTATTGCTTCAGATGCTGTGATGACCGGTATTATCTCAGTTTTCCACAGAGATGCTTCTGCATTATTTGACCCTGGTTCCACTTATTCATATGCTTCCTCGTATTTCACTCATTTTCTGGTTATGCCCCGTGAGACTTTAGTTTCAGCTGTTTATGTATCTACTCCTGTGGGCGATACTATTGTTGTGGACCACATATATCAGTCATGTGTGGTGACTATTGGGGGTCTGGAGACCCGAGTGGACCTTTTGCTGCTCAGTATGGTTGACTTCGATGTTATATTGGGTATGGATTGGTTATCTCCATGCCATACTATTCTAGATTGTCTCGCTAAGACCGTGACGTTGACTATGCCGGGATTTCCTAGGGTTGAGTGGAGCGATTCTATAGATTATGTACCAAGTAGGGTGATTTCATATATGAAGGCTCAGCGTATGGTTGAGAAGGATTGCCTGTCTTATTTGGCTTTTATGACGGATGTTAGTGAAGAGACTCCTACTATTGATTCTGTTTCGGTGGTACGTAAATTTTTGGATGTGTTTCCTACAGACCTACTGGGCATGCCGCCTGACAGGTATATTGACTTTGGTATTGATTTAGTGTCGGGAACGCAACCCAGTTCTATTCCATCTTATCGTATGGCACCGGTAGAGCTGAAGGAGTAGAAAGAACATCTTCAGGAACTCCTTAATAAGGGGTTTATTCGGCCTAGTGTGTCACCTTGGGGTGCACCGGTTGTATTTGTGAAGAAGAATGATGGTTCCATGAGAATGTGCATTTATTACAGGCAGTTGAACAAGGTCAAAGTCAAGAACAAGTATCCTTTGCCTCGTATTGATGATTTATTTGACCAACTTCAGGGAGCGAGTGTGTTCTCCAAGATTGATTTGAGGTCCGGTTATCACCAGCTGAAGATTCGAGATTCAGATATTCTTAAGACATCTTTCAGGACCCGATATGGCCATTATGAGTTCTTGGTAATGTCTTTTGGGCTAACCAATGCCCCAGCAGCGTTCATGCATTTGATGAACAGTGTATTCCAGCCATATTTGTACTCATTCGTTATTGTATTCATTGATGACATCCTGGTGTACTCTCGTAGCCAAGAGGAGCATGCTCAGCATCTGAGGATTATATTACAGAGATTGAGGGAGGAGAAGCTTTATGTAAAGTTCTCCAAGTGTGAGTTTTTGCTCGGTTCAATAGCATTCTTGGGGCATGTGGTGTCCAGTGAGTGTATTCAGGTGGATCCGAAGAAGATAGGGGCGGTTTAGAGGTGGCCCAGATCATCCTCAGCTATAGAGATTCAGAGCTTTCTTGGTTTGGCTGGTTATTACCATCGGTTCGTTCAGGGTTTCTCGTCTATTGCATCGCCCTGGAACACATTGACCCAAAAAGGTGCTCCATTCAGGTGGTCAGATGAGTGTGAGGAGATCTTTCAGAAGCTCAAAACTTCTTTGACCACAGCTCCAGTGTTAGTTCTACCATCAACTTCAGGTTATTACACTGTGTATTATGATGCCTTCGAGGGTAGGTATTGGATGTGTTCTGATGTAGGAGGGTAAGGTGATTGCCTATGCCTTACACCAGTTGAAGACCCATGAGAAGAACTATCGTATCCACGATCTTGAGTTAGCAGCCATTGTTCACGCCTTGAAAATTTGGCGTCATTATTTGTATGGGGTTCATTGTGAGATCTATACTGATCACCAGAGTTTGCAGCATCTGTTTAAGCAGAAGGATCTTAATTTGCATCAGCGGAGATGGTTAGAGCTTCTCAAGGACTATGATATCACTATTTTGTACTATCAAGGCCAATACGGTGGCATATGCCTTGAGTCGCCGGACGGAGAGTTTGGGGGGTTTAGTGTATCTCCCAGCAGTAGATAGGCCCTTGGCATTGGAAGAACTATCCATCCGGGTGCCATGAAGATGTAACAGGATTTGAGACAGCACTATTGGTGAAGGCGGATAAAGATGGATATAGTTGGGTTTGTGGCTCGGTGTCTCAACTGTCAGCAGGTTAAGTATGAACATCAGAGACCGGGTGTCTTGCTTCAGAGGTTAGAGATCCCAGAGTGAAAGTGGGAGCGGATCACCATGGACTTTGTAGTTGGGCTCCCAGGGACTTCGAGGAAGTTCGATGCTATTTGGGTTATCATGGATCGGCTGACCAAGTCCGCACACTTCATTCCAGTTGGTATTACTTACTCTTCAGAGCGGTTGGCTAAGATTTACATCCGAGATATTGTTCGCCTATATGGTGTCCCAGTTTCCATCATTTGAGATAGAGGCACTCATTTTACATCGCAGTTTTGGAGGGCCGTGCAGTGAGAGTTGGGTACTCGAGTTGAGTCGAGCACATCTTTTCACCCTCAGATGGACGGGCAGTCCGAGCACACAATTCAGATATTAGAGGACATGTTGCGTGCTTTTGTCGTTGACTTTGGGGGTTCATGGGATCCGTTTCTGCCGCTCGCGAAGTTTGCATATAACAATAGTTATCAGTCGAGCATTCAGATGGCTCCGTACGAGGCTTCATATGGGAGAAGGTGTAGATCTCCAGTAGGATGGTTTGAGCCGGGAGAGGCTAGGCTCTTGGGTACAAATTTGATCCAAGATGCATTAAATAAGATGAAATTGATTCAGGAGCAGTTTCGCACGACGCAGTCTGGGCAGAAGAGCTATACGGACAGGAAGGTCCATTATGTGTCTTTTATGGTTCAGGAGAAGGTTTTGCTGAAGGTATCACCCATGAAGGGTGTTATGAGGTTTGGGAAGAGGGACAAGTTGAGCTCCTGGTTTATTGGGACTTTTGAGGTGCTTCAAAGGATAGGGGAAGTGGCTTATAAGCTTGCCTTGCGACGCAGCTTGTCGAGTATGCATCCAGTGTTTCATGTTTCCATGC